>APFE030365365.1:197173-215297 GCA_000404065.3 Pinus taeda
TCTCTTTCATCATTTTCAGTTTCCTTAATTATAGCACAACTTACTATTTTTAGCAGTTTTTCGGGTCCTGAACTTCCGAAGCCGTTTTGAGGCCCTAAACGACGTTTTTTGGGGAATCCGGGGGCAACATGGGTCCATGGAACATGGACAGTGTTGCCCGTTCCAACAATGGTAGTTCTCGGATATATCTTTCTAATGAGCTATCATACGCGTCAAACGGAGATCGTATGCAAAAGTTACGACCCCGGGAAATTGATGTACCAATTTACCCAAAACGGGGCCCACAATTTGGTGTTTCATCTTCTAGGGTTAGGTTTTGGAATGTTAAGGGTTTTCCATTGTTTCTCGACAATAAATAAGCCTTTGAGCCTCATTGTAACACAGTTTAGAGGCATGTAGCCACCACATCTCTTCTCAGAGATAAGCTACCATCACCCTAGCTAGTTTATTTCCATTACTGTTTGTAAGCATATTTCAATATTTTGCTTTAATGAAATAAAGTATTATTTTCGCTGCATATCTGTGTTTATGGTTATCTATGTAATTTGTTGCATTCTTGTTTAAGTCCAGATCATTGTTCTAAGGCTCGATTTGGTCCATTATCCTCCTAATAGACTGCTTTTGATCTTGGTAATGATGAACAATAATTTGTAGCATGTATTTCTACACAAATAACACATATTTCAATTCTGTATAATGGACATTATCTCAAAGGATGTTTCTTTTTACACCTAGAACAAAATATACATAATGAAATAGTCTTGACTTTTTTCTTATTCTGCATTTGTAGAATATCTACCTGTTCACTTATATTTCCAAGAATATATGTTTTAATTTTTTTTAGTAAATCACCAAGTTCATCTCTACTTACCATACCAAATGCTAATTTACTTACTCTTGACATAGTTGGGTCTAGAGGATCACTTCCATACTTTATCATTCCTCGTGATATATGCTAATACATAATTCACAGATTTCCTAAAATGAAAGTTGGGATGCCTCCCCTTTACCCATTAGATTTAGGAAAACAATCCATTCATCCCTAATTGTTCAAAACAAAAGGGTTTCTAAAGTATCTAATCCTATTTTATGCAAATTTTCCCTTTTAACATTATAAACAAATCTTTCTATAAAATCCTCAATATTTTCATCCTCTTTTTGGATTATTTTAAAATTTTATTCTTTAAGACCATGTTTTATGCAATAACCTTTATAGAATTGCATCCCATGCTTTTATAGAATTTTTTCCTATACCATAAACCATTTTAGAGCCCCATATTTTAATGTAGGGGGAACAACTTTAATTTTAGATCGTCTTGTAGGTAATCATAACTTCTACAAAGTTCTTCAAACTCAAAAAGAAATTTTTTTGGGTCCTATGTTTGCATACCATGAAAATTTGGAAGTTCAAATGGAGAAATATTCTTCATATTAAAATTTGTATCAGTGTCTTCGATAAGAAATCCGTGAGGATATTCTTCCTTATCACTGTCTCCATCTTTGTTTCTTCCTCTACTTCCTCTACCACTGCTTCCACCTCCAATAATTTTTCTTCTTCCTCCTCTACCACCTCCAAGTGGTGGTATTTCACCCCACCACCCCCCCCACTCCTCTTAATATTATTTCATTTCCATTGGGAGGAGGGAATTCTTATCCTTCTCATTTTTCCATTGATTCTTTAAAAATGAGATAGTATGGTTACTTTATTGGATTCCCTTATTTTAGTTATTGAACTATTAGTCTTCCAAATAATATTCCTTTCTCTTTTTATTCTTCTTCCTCTTTAGTAGGTATCTCAAGTTCTTGTGCAACAAGTTGTTCTCTTGTTGAAAGTGAAAGATAGATAATTTCCTCAGTTGAAGATGTTGGTTTATCTACTACTGCTTATGTTGAAGGTGTTAGTTCCTCATTAGTTCTAATTTCAAACCTTTATACCTCAAGATGCCTCCTTCTACTTACAAAAATTTGGAATTCATGATGTGGTTCTTATTACAACATGTGATCTAGTGGGGGTGGAAAGTGACAGTGTTATTGAAGCTCTTCCTCTAATGAATGTACCTCTAAAATCTCTTTCTTTGTACATGAATTATAACTTATACAATTAAAATGAATGTAGCTAAAAATGTAGGTCAACAAATAAGGTTAGGAGAAATCTCACAATGTGATGTGCATGTTCTTACATCTCATCCTACAATTAAAAGCTAAACTTTATGTATAGTTCATTGGCAACGAGGTAAAAAATGTCGTTCAATTCCATTATGCTAAAATTTTGTTACATTAAATTGTCAATCCAAGTTCTTAAACTTATGAAGTGTGAATCAAAATATATGCAAGGACTTAGCTTCTAATTCTATAAAAAGTGAATTGACAAGAAAGGAAATATTAATATATGAAAGTGATTGAAATATGACCTAAGAAAGCAATTGAAATCTATTTTATGAAAGCAGGTGAAATATAATATATGAAAGTGGTTAAAATATATAATATGAAAGTAGGTAAATTGACATGAAAATAAGTTTTTCTCTATGAAAGAGAGTAAACCTAATCTATCTCAGCAATATCATGGCTTTGAAAATTTATAGATCCTCATCTATGCATAAATTCAACTAATTTTTTACAATAAACTCTTAAGAATTTTTTAATAAAGTTTTTTGAAGTCTTTAAGGATTTGACACTTATTCAATTGGAAGTTCTACATAGTTATCCTTCATCATATTGACATACTACAAGTAGTTGAAATTCACTCAACTCGAAATTGAAATTCTCAATGCAAGAAATTATTATTATTATTATTGTCCAATTTTAATGTCACGACCAAGCCATACACGAAATTGGTGTATGAGACCCCCTTGTTTGTGGGACAAGGGGCCCACCTTCGTGTAGCGATTTTACTACTAAGTCTACAAAGGAATACATACTCTACCCCCTTTGGTTTTGAACCTGTGATCTCTTAGGAAAAGCTTATATAAGTTTCTTCTTTTTTGTAGTGTTTTTCAAGCGCTTGATTGATAGTTGTAAAGGAAAAGAATCATTGATTAATCAATAATGTTTGTATGTCAATGTTGTAACAAAAGCATATCACTATTATAATAATAGAGTACTTAAATCTATGTTAATGAATATAACAAGAAATAAAGCTACATTGTAGAAGAATAATGTCGCACATCTTATACAAGTGGCTCTCCTAGTGGTCACATGAGCCTTAATAAAACACATACACTAACTTTAATAGACTTAAGTATGCATATGCGTGCAATAAAAGAAAAAGTCATTTTCCTATAGTTATATTATAAATAAAATAATCCATACAATAATTTAAAACTTAAAGTCTATGTCCATCTCACTATACCAAGCGAGATCAATATGTAGATCTCATGAAATAATAACCTCTAGAGTTTAAATGCTAGCAATCATAATAAAATGTGATGACGTTAGGGGAATTTTGAGTTCTAAAATGGGTCTCCTAAGGAAAGTAATAAAATAATAGTTAAAACAATAAAATATGGCTAATGAAATTTTAAAGGAATTAAAGGAATATATATATAGAGTTATTTTGAACTTATCTCTTTATAGGTTCAAGCAAATGTCAAGAGTATATCATCATTGAATGTGGAATTAAATGCCAAATCCAATTTGTACCCACTCTACATATTCTAAGTAGATCCACATCGAAACAAAATGAAAATACATGAAAAAGACATGTTCATGTATTTAATTTTCAAATTTTTCATGTATTTTTAGTTTTTTGGATGTGGATCTAATAAAAAGTTTGAAGAGTGGGCACTCGTTGGATATGGAATTTAATTCCACATCCAAAAATTGTCCACTCTTGACATTTGAGTGAACCTATAAGGAGATAAGCTAAAAATACAATAAAACAATAGTTTTCTCCTCTTCCCTCAAATTTTTTTTCCCTTAGGGATGACATCATCATCATGAATACTTTTCGTTCTTTTAAAGTTAATTTTTTTAGTACATTTTTGTTTTGAGGCCCATTTTTTACCTCAAAATTTCCCTAATGTTAAGTGCTCCATCACTATCATCTACATTGAAAGCTTATGAATCAACTCATGTGTGAGTGTATATGAATAAGTAAGCAACAAAATGTTATTTCTCAATGTTTTTCAGTGATCAATCTTGTGAATATATCACTATCTCTTAATGCTCGACCTAGTGCGATGTCATAGTCTTGTAATACTCTACCTCTATTTTATGTTCCGCAACTGGTTGTTATGTTGACTTAGACTCTGACTCTGCCACTATAATGACATTGTCACTTCTTTGGTGTGCCAAGTAGGTGTTAGCCCCCAAATTTGCTCCTCTTTGACCATTTTTCCCTTCCTAAATCATGACCATTTACCGTTGTTTTACTTCTCTTACACACCCTCATCCTGCACTAGTCCAAGAACGATGACATGTTTCGCATGAACTTTATATTTCATATTTTTAACTTAAATTAACATTAATTATTTATTTATTGCGTGATTTCTTGCTTAAAATCACTCTTGCAACTTATTGATATCTCCAACGTTGTTTGATAGTCAAGTGCTTACCATGACTGTTGATCCTAGTGCAGGATCAGATCTCGCACCAATGCCAACACGTCAAATCTTTGCAGCAGATCCATACCTCCTTGATCACCGCCTTGTTTTGTGCCGCTTCAGCCAAAACGATAGGTTAGATATGAAGGAAGTCGAGCTCCAGCTACGACAGCAAGGCAATCTAAAGGTAGCTGAGATCGGATTTATGAAGAATGAATAACTAGACATTGGCTATAGCCAATGTTGTTAAATTGCCTAATTTTGAAGGCCGAAAGCTAATTTCTGCATATCAATTATGTAATCAGTTAAACGATCCTTTTGGCCTTCGGCCAAGGATCTATCTAATTTGAAATGTAAATAGGACGAGACAGTTCTAATAAGTTTGTACAGAACAAAGATATAACCAGGAAGGTGGTAACATGCTTGTATTTTTGTTATCACCCAAATCTTGGCTGTACTATGTAATCATGCATGTATTTGCTTCTATGAATTAATAAGAAGGGAGCTCCACCTTATGTTTTCATGAATCGTGTTTTTGTTTAAAAGTTGATGTATTGATAAAGTGTTGAGCAGCGTTTCGATTTAGAAAGGGAAATGCGCTGGTTGGCTAGGGCCCAGCCAACCTAGCACATTTACCCTATTTTCTATTCTTGTAATTCATGTTTATACTGCTAAGTGTGTTTTAATGTACAACACATGAATTCCTGTTTGAATGAAAGTGGATCCGTAGTGTGAAGTAGTTAGAATTTCTTTTCCTACATCTGATTTTGATTTGGTCCTCCCCTCCTCGTCCAAGTAGGAGAAATCATCTTGCACCAGTGCGCGTTGGTGTGCTATTCATTTCTGTAGTTTTGATTGATTTGATTTTCCCCACCTGGTCAAAGCAGGAGAAATCATCCTGCACCAGTGAACATTGGTGTGCTATTCATTTCCTACAGTTTTGATTGATTTGGTTTTCCCCACCTGGTCCAAGCAGGAGAAATCACCCTGCACCAGTGCACATTGGTGTGCTATTCACTTTTTACAGTTTTTTTTTATTGGTTTTCCCGCCTTATACAAGCAAGAGAAATGAACCTACACCAGTGCACATTGGTGTGATGCAGTAAGCCTTTTTAGTTTACTTCCAGCAGTTTTCTTGCTTTCATTAATACTTCATGGTAGGATAAATTATAAGGATTGTTTCTCTATTTTATGCACTCTTTTAAAATCAGAAACATTCATTTTTATGTGCAATTTAATTTCATAACACTTGCAGTAGTTAAGCTGTTATTTCCATAATTAAATACTAAGTGTAAGAAACTCCAATTGAGTGCAAGAACTAGTTTCTTGCCATGGGATCTGAGTGCTCTGAACTTGAGAAAGTTCAATCCCTTGCACGAAGGAAAACACTTTTAGTACAAACACCATTTATACCCTTTGCATAAACTTATGTTCTTGCACTAGTGCAAGTAGACTGCACCAGTGCAAGATAGAATAGTGCAAGAAGGAAATCTCTATAAAGGCAGGTTTGAAGGGCCCATCTGTTGAGACTACTAAAGTTTCTCTACTAAAGAAAACACACACTCAATAGTCAATAGTCAGATAGAGTGATTGCTCCTTTATCTTTAATCTCTTTTGCAAATGCATTCTTCCTTGTTCCAGTATGAAATTATTTTGATGGTTCGAGTTTCCCTTTTTCTTTATTTAGTTTGATTCTGCAATATTTCCTTTAAAGAAAGTAGGGATTGACATTAGAAATATTCATACCATCTCTAGCAGTGCCTGTGCTTCGTCTCTAAGTTTACGAATCCCCCGGGGTGACAATTAAGTGTTGAGGAGTTTGCTTAAGTGCAATTCCTGCACCCAACATTTTGGCGCCATTGTCGGGGAGGCAATTTGATTTGGTAAGAATTTTTTGATTATACTATAGAGGTAATTTTTCCTTCATTTTCGCAATATTTTTTTGAAAATATTCTTTGAAGGAATTTTACTGGTGTTGAATGATTTCTGACAACATTTTTTATTAGAAATTGTTTTTCTTATTTTTCTTTCTTTTTTGAAATGAATGCCTAGAAAAGGTAGGGCTTCAAAGCCCACTAAGGGCCAAAAAAATTCTGAAAACCATTCTCATATTTGGTCTCCTTCTATAGCAGGAAGCCCAATCCAATTCAAACCCATCACGCAGGAACAATCCACCTGGATTTTGGTGACAACAACTCAGGTGTGGTTCAGTCTGTTGTGAGCAAAAGGGAAACAATGGCAGACCATGAAGATCATCGGGAAAGGACTGATGAAAACTAGGTAAGGGGCAACAATCCACTTTTGTGTTTCCAATTGTGGACCCCGATATTGTGGCACAAATGAACTACATTCCACCATCAGCTCTCCCTCATTTCCATTGAAAGTTCATGAAGATCCTGACTCTTTTCTATTTGAGTTTGATATTTTGTGTAGAAGTTATGATTATTCAACTGATGCTTAGAAGCTAAGATTATTTCCTGTTACTCTCAAAGACTTAGCTTTGCGTTGGTTTATGGGGTTAGGAGGAAACACTATAGCCTCTTGGGATCAGATGAAGAGAGTGTTTTTATCTAAATATCAAGAATATTGCAAAACTCGGGACATGCAAGATGAGATTTTTACAATCATACAAGATGATGATGAAACTCTTAAGACTATCTAGAAAGATTTCTGTATATTTTACAAAGGTCAAAACTTAAACTTGATTCCAGTACTATTAGAACCTTGTTCTTAAGAGGACTTACTGATAATGCTAGAAATATTTTAAATCTATTAGGAAAACGTGATATTTCTCAGCAAACTTTCGAAAAAAATTGTGAATTATGCAAGAAATTTTCAAGGAATCAATATAGATCCAGTAGAGGAACTCGAAATAGAAATATAAAAACTGAATCTACTGATGCAATGATTATTGGACTAGAAAATAAAATGGAAAACATGAAAATTGTTATAATGAATAATGTTACCAAACAATTGGACCCTTTAAAATTTCAAAAAGAACCCATGAAGGAACAAGAGTCATTAAGTATTTTCTGTCCTAAATGTAGAGACAAGAATCCTCCTAAAGAATGTCCACTTAATTTGAAAGAAGCTAATAAGTGTGCTATTTGTGCAGAAGACCATATCACAGAAAAATGTCCCTCTATACGAGGACATAAAGCTGTATTTACAAGGGGATATACTGAAGCTGAATACTTGTATGCTATGGGAGAAAAAAGAAATTGGCCTCAGGTAGGCGTAGGTATGGCTCCTAAATTTTCTCCACACTATTTTGGTTATAATTCACATGTGTATTCTTATCCTAACACTAATCAATAGTGCCAGTATGGAAATCAATATCAGCATGGGCAACCTTCTCAACCATGGAAACAAGGTTGGAGAGGGCCAACTCATTCTCCATATTCCTACCAGCCACCCATGCACTCATATCCATCTACACATGCACCTTATCCAATGCCTCAACCTTCGAGTCAGTCTACTCCACCATTACCCTTAACTCTACCTTTTTGACCTCATCAGTTGCCTCCTTAGCCTATGCCCAATCCTAACAATAATAAAGTAGTGCAAATGATCTATGTAACAAACCCACCTTTATTCGAGTACTAGTCTATTCCAGTTGGGGTTCATGATATTCAATTAAGATCGGGAAGGACTGTGACATCACAAAATCATACGCAACCTAGAGTGATTGTTGAAGAGAAAGAAGAAGAGGAAACTCTTAATCATTCTCCAAAATCCGTCACTAAGCAGCCCTTACCCTCTGAATCCTTTCCACCTTCTTCCAACCAACCTCCCTTCTCAGAGAGGCTAGTAGTGGAAAGAAGTGAGCCTTTTTCTGAGACTATTTTGGCATCAGAGCTTCAAAATATTTTCATTAAGATACCTTTGCTCCAAGCCATGAAAGAAATCCATATTTGCACTAATAGTATTAATGAACTCTGTCTCAAGAAACCCGGGAGGAAGAGATTGGAACCCCAAACCATTTAATTTGTTGGTAGGGTAGCGAAGTTGATGACGGGATGTGTGTCTATGGAAAAATATAATGATCCCGAAAACCTTGTTGTCTCAGTTTAGATTGGTAATGTCCACGTCTCTAATGTTCTTATAGACCTGGGGGCAGTCATTAATGTCATGACTAAGAAAACCATGGATCAACTTCGGTTACCTCATCTTCGCCCTACTCCCACTATGCTTGAATTAGCACATAGATCTAAAATTAAGCCAGAAGGGGTATTGGAAAATGTGATCATCTCATTAGATTATTGGGAATACCCTGTTGATTTCATTGTGCTTCAACCAAAGAACCCAATAGGAGGACATCCCTTGATCTTGGGTCGACCATGGCTTGCTTCAGCCGATGCATATATTGGATGTCGCTTCGATGATATGTATATTTCACATGGGGAAGCTAGGAAGAAAGTTACCTTATACCCCTTTGTCAAATCCATTCAGGACCTTCGAGGTACTTTATGGTTAGACCAAAGCATAGATGAGGAGACTCGGCCCATTTCCTTTATCCATCAGCATACTGGGTCTTCACATGAAGATGAGATTCAAGAATTCTTGAATAATCTAGACACTCTACCTAATTTTGAGCTATTAAGACAAATCTTCAGCCTAGATTTTCAAGATAACCATGATTCTCATTATTTTGTGTAGCTGCATCTGGCCACCCCCTTGAGTACTCCTAAGCCTGATACTACTCTTGTTGAGATTATCCCTGGTAAATCCTTGTATATTAGTTCAGATTTGGACTCATCTCAATGATAGAAGCTTGTGAATTTATTGCAAAACCATCTTAGTACCTTTACATGGGGCTATGAAGATATGAAAGGCATCCCCCCTGAAAATTGTACACATCACATCTATATTCAGGAAGGCGCTGAACCTGTCTGACAATCCCAAAGGTGAATGAATCCAGCTTTAAGAGATATTGTGAAGGAAGAAGTACAAAAGCTCTTGGATGTTGGGTTTATCTATCCTATTTCCGATAGTTAGTGGGTCTCTCCATTAGTGCTAGTACCTAAGAAAGATGGAAGATGGCGTATTTGTATTGATTATCGAGAATTAAACAAAGCCACTCACAAAGATTACTTCCCTCTCCCCTTCATTAACCATGTGCTTGATACCCTTGCAGGAAAGAAATACTTTTCCTTTTTGGATGGCTTCAGTGGTTATAACCAGATATAGATTGCACCTGAATATCAAGATAAAACTATTTTTACATGTCCATGGGGTACATTTGTTTATAGAGTGCTCCCCTTTGGTTTATGTAATGCCCCGACTACCTTTCAAAGGGCAGTCCTAGCCATTTTTGCTGATCTAGAATTTTTAGAAATTTATATGGATGACTTTTCTGTGTTTGGTGATTCTTTTCAGGAAGCACTTGAAAATTTGGAAAAAGTACTTCTTTGCTGTTAGGAAGCCCATCTTGCCTTGAGTGACAAGAAATGTAGATTAATGTGCAAAGTGGGAATAGTACTTGGCCATTTGATTTCTGTTAAAGGTATCCAGGTCGATCCAACAAAGATCGAAATCATTCTGCATCTTCCTGCACTCAAAACTCAAAGGGAAGTAAGAGGTTTTTTAGGACATGCTGGTTATTATAGGAAATTCATTGAAAATTTTTCTAAGATAGCTGCTCCTCTTTTTCAACTTCTATCTAAGGATAGTGAATTTTCTTGGACTACAGCTTGCCAACAGTATTTTGAAACACTGAAGGAAAAGTTAGTGCATGCACCAGTTTTAAGAGGTCCTAACTGGTGTCTGCCTTTTCATATTTCCTCTGATGCTTCAGATTTGGCTATTGGCGTGGCTTTAGGACAAGAGGAAAATAAACAATCCTATGCTATTTATTATATTAGTAATAATTTGTCTTCCATTGAATTAAATTACACAGTTACAGAGAATGAGTTTTTAGCTATAATTTTTGCAATCAATAAGTTCAGGCACTATATTACAGGATATGAAGTATTTGTACATACTGATCATTCCGCGATTAAATATTTGATGAATAAACCATTAACTAGTGGTAGAGTGACTAGGTGGTTACTATTGTTGTAGGAATTTAATATTACTATTATTGATAGACCAGGAAAATCTAATGTTGTAGCAGATTTTCTTTCTAGATTTGATAATCCTGGTGAAGCAACTTCTGTTAATGATGATTTTCCAGATGAACATATTTTTGCTATGTCAACAGATTCCCCGTGGTTTTCTGACATTGCTAATTACTTGGTTATTGGGAAGACGCTACCCCACTTGTCCGCTCGTGAAAAGCGGAGTATTGTTCAAAAAAGTGTTGCATATTCCTGGATTCAAGGAGATCCCTTTTACATTGATCCAGATCAAATTATTCCTAGGTGTGTAAGAGAGGAGGAAGTGTTTGACATCTTGAAATATTCTCATGATGAACCTTATGGAGGCCACTTCGTTGATAAGTGGACTACATATAAATTGTTGTGTGCTGGGTACTATTGGCCCTCCTTGTTTAAGGATGCCAAATAGTATGTCAAGCATTGTGATAGCTATCAGCGAATGGGCTAGCCTAATCAAACCAATGAAATTCCTCTATGACCTCAAGTTATGATTGAGCCATTTGAAAAATGGGCTATTGATTTTATAGGGCCAATAAATCCAAAATCATTAAGTAAAAAACATATCTTGGTTTGTATATATTTTGTTACAAAATGGGTAGAAGCTAAAGCTATTTCTTTTGCTGTAGAAAAAATTGTTGTTGATTTTCTTTCTACTGAAATCTTTACTGGATTTGATGTGCCTAGAGAAATTGTTTCTGACAATGGTCCACAATTTATTTCAAATATGGTATAGGGTGTGATGGAGCAATATAAGATCCGGCACAAGAAATCCACGTCGTATCACCCGCAAGCAAATGGCCAAGTGGAATCCACGAAAAAAGTGATCGAGTCCATTCTACAAAGACAGTTAATATGCATCGGAAGGACTGGGCTAAACGATTACCAGAGGCTTTGTGGGCAGACAGAACCACTTGGAGAAATAGCACGGGACATACACCATATGAGCTAGTATATAGCAAACAGGTTCTATTACCAATTGAATTCTAGATCAAAACTTTCAGAACTACAGCTCAGTTAGGACTAGATCTCTCTGAGGCACAACGACAGCGTCTTCTCCAATTAAATGAGTTAGATGAATTTCATAAGGATGTTGTTCAGTAGAACATACTAATTCAACAACAACGTAAAAGGTGGCATGACAAGTCTATTCAGAAAAAGCAGTTCCAACCAGGTGATTGGGAGCTCCTTTATGATTCTAGATTTAAAATCCTTAAAGGGAAATTCCATACACGTTGCATGGGACCTTATGAAGTGATCTGAGTATTTGAAAGGAGCGGTAGAAGTTAAAACTATTGATGGAAAAGATTAATTATTCTTGGTAAATGGACACATGTTAAAGAACTATTTTCAACCACCTACTAGGAAAGATTTTACACAACAAGTCCAACAGCAATTTGGGACAGTAGTGGTGAATGGTAATACCAACCTTTTGAAAACATGAATTCTCTTTCTTCTTAATAATATATATATATATATATATATAATATATAAAGAATAATAAGGAAAAAATTAAAGAAAAAATATTTTCCTATAATTATGAAAATCAGTTCGCTGACATGATTGCAGAAGGATCAACCTGAAAACCAACTTGCTAGTAGGAAGATCAAAAATATATAATAGAAAGAAAATGTTGCTTGATCTTTAGATATGCTAGCTACCAAGAGGTAAAAGAAGGTTCAACAGAACCAATCTTGATACAGTTAGGGTAATTAGCATGGATATTTTTACTCAAGTAATACCCAATTTTTGCTAGAGTTATTTTTCTTGCACCAGTGTAGGCAGACCTTCCATAAAAAAAAATTTCCTTTCTTCATATTCCACTTTCGTAATATTCCCTTAGTTTTCTTCTTTAATCCCAGAATGATTAACCTTTCCACATTCTTCTAAATTTACCATGCCCGCTTCGAAGAAATCCCACTTTACCCTTGAATTTTTTCCCTATCCCACTTCTATTTACTCCCTCTTTGTACTCTTTCTGGAATCCTTGTAACAAGATTCTTTCCCATTCTGAAAATTCCCCTTTCCCACTTCTTTATTCCTTCATGAATTTATTGCAGGATCTCGCACAAAGAGCAAAAGGATATGCTCTAAAGCATCAAGAAAGGGTGAAGAAAATTTTCAATATAAGTTGAGGAAGTCATGTGAAAATCAAGCCTATGTTTTATTTAAATTCTCTGTTTTAGATATTATGCTTGCACTAGTGCAAGCATGTTGTCTTATATGATAAAATCAACAGAAGGGTACCAGCAGAATAGTATGATTTAAGCGGTGCAAGTAGATGAGTGCAAGAATGCACCTCGTCAGCAACATACTACAAGTTATTTTTATAGCATATGGCATAGGAAAGTGGTCATCATGAAATCTATATGAAGTCCTTTCATTTAATCGACTAAGTACTTATGTTATCATACTAACTAGGAGAAATTATTTAAAAGTACAACATGTTTTTAAGTTAGAAATGATGGTCCTTTTTAATAAATGCTAAGTTCTTTCCTTAAATTATAAAGGAATGCGGGAATATTTTAACCATTGATTGGACATGATTAGCCCTCTCCACCATAATCCTAATCGTCCTTCACTCATAATTATTACCTCACCTAGCCATTAAATTGCCGCCACAAGTACCAATCTGGCCTAACCTTAGAGATGACATGCATCTATGGCGAATGAAGCAGTGATCTGATGCAAAGGACGGGGGAAAGTTAGATTTATATTTATAAGTACCAATTTCCTTGGTATTGCATGTAAAATTTCAGGACTCAACTGTTCATATCTGTTAAGCAAAAAAAATTCCTGTTCGGAATGAACCCCTGTCTCTCAGCAAAATAGATCAGACCGCTGAGTATCGCAATAGTCTTGCACTATTGCGAGACTTGGGTTTTCTCCCATTTCTAAAGAAGTTTGACGGGTATGATAGGGAAGTGGCTCAAAAATTCACAAGGAGTTTCAGGAACGATCAAGTGAGAATTGGGGCTCTTAATTTCAAAGTCATAGAGGAATTCATAGCAGAAACAACAGGTTTAGAGAATACTAGAGAACAATGGTTTAAGAACCATAAGCTAGAAAGGAAACATTGGAAGTGTTTCGTCATTGATAAAAATATAGAGGTAGACTAGAAAGTAGGAGTTCCACGCAGCACCCTTCTGGGTCAGTGGAAAGACCTCCTCTTCATTTTACAAAATTTTGTGACCTGCAAAGGAAGATATACCCACACCTTGGTATATCGTTTTAGGATGATGCAACATTTTGAAGCCGGCCGACATGTCTGGTGGAGGATGAATTTCCCTTCTTTCCTACTCAAAATCTTGGATAAAATAGCTAAAAGCGTACAGGACGGTAGGGCAAACTAGGCCGACACAAGGTTATACCATCACGACCTGATAAAAATCTTGGTCCTCAAATATTTAGAAGAGAAAGGTATGACATGGGAAGCACTGTTAAAACAACTACACAAAGGGATAGCAGCTAGAAAGGGGATAAAGGACCCCACCAGCACAAGCAAAAGCCCGAGCAAAAATGAAAAGGGAAGTCCTTCTTGCACCAATGCAAAAAGGAAGTGATTTGAACAAGTAGAGAAGGCTTCACCTTCAAATGAGAAGACAGTTAGCGCACCAACTGAAGAGACCACTTCGACCCCTGAAAAGGACAACCTGACGGTCCTTGCAGACACATCCAAGATTGTAGTGGTTGAGGACGATGCTCTGTTGGCCGATTTTATCAAGAATCCTTGGAAAAAGAGTAGGGTCTCTGATGAAAGCAAAGAACCACAATCCCCATAGGGCATGGAATCCCCTCTTGCACCAATATAGGAAGAAGCACCAGTGCAAGAACTAGAGAAAGAAGAAAAAGAAGAAGAGACAGAGGGAGAAGAACCAGATGACGAAGAACCCATAGAAGAAGAAGAAGAAGCGGAATCCGAAGAAGAAAAGGCGGAACCCGAAAAAGAAGAGGCAAGCCCTACAAAAGATGAAGTAAAAAAGGAAGACGAAGAGGCGGAATCTAAAGAAGAATCTGAGGAGGCAGGAGAAGAAGAATCAGAGGAGGAAGAACCAGAAGAAGAAGAACTAGAGGAGGAAGAACCAGAAGAAAAGGGACCAGAGGGAGAAGAGTTACCTGATGTAACCATGGTAGATATGGAGGTCCCTGAGAAAGACACAGCTCCTGCCGAAATAGGAAAAGAGAAGGAATTGTTGACTCTTGATGCTCGGGTAACTGAGTTAGAACTTCAGGTACAAAATTTAGAGCAACTTGTAGCCAAAGCACAGGAGGACAAAGAACGAAGCAGAGGAGAATTGACGACAGCAATCCAAAAGAAGAAAAAGGAAGTTAAAGTCTAGAAGTACCGAGTTGCGCAATGTTTCAGGCAGCTTAAAAAGGTGACCAATAAGTTAAAGAGCACCAAAAAGAAAAAGTTTGAAACATTGCAGGGTGATGATAGTATACCAGAGCAGGATTGAGTAGGGAGTGCTTAGAGTTTTGAAGTTTTTTGCAGAGGTAAAGAGTTGTGTGAGGATACACAACAGTTTAGGGATGAGAGGATGTTAGCCCCCAAATGTTCTCCTTTTTGACCATTTTTCCTTTCCTAAATCATGACAATTTACTGTTGTTTTGCTTCTCTTACACACCCTCATCTTGCACTAGTCCAAGAATGATGACATATTTCGCATGAATTTTATATTTCATGTTTTTAACTTAACAAAGCATTAATTAATTATTTATTACGTGATTTCTTGCTTATAATCACTCTTGCAACTTATCAATATCTCCAATGTTGTTTGATAGTCAAGTGCTTACCATGACCACTGATCCTAGTGCAAGATTAGATCTTGCACCAGTGCCAACACATCGAATCTTTGCAGCAGATCTGGACCTCCTTGATCACTGCCTTGTTTTGTGCTGCTTTAGCCATGACAACAGGTTAGAACTGAAGGTAGCGGAGCTCCAGTTATGATAGCAAGGCAATCTAAAGGTAGCTGAGATCAGATTTATGAAGAACGAATAGTTGAACATTGGCTACAACCAATTTTGTTAAATTGCCTAATCTTGAAGGCTAAAAGCTAATTTCTACATATTAGTTATGTAATCGGTTAAATGATCCTTTTGGGATTTGGCCAAGGATCTATATAATGCGAATGTAAATAGGATGAGACGGTTATGATAAGTTTGTATAGAACAAAGATATAACTAGGAAGGCGGTAACAAGCTAGTATTTTTGTTATCCCCCAAATTTGGGCTAGACTGTGTAATCACGCATGTATTTTCCTCTATGAATTAATAAGAAAGGAGCTCCGCCTTATGTTTTCATGAATCGTGTTTTTTTTTTTAAAGTTGATGTATTGATAAAGTGTTGAGCAGTGTTTCGATTTAATAAGGGAAATGCACTGGTTGGCTAGGGCCCAGCCAACCCCAGCACGTTTACCCTATTTTCTATTCTTGTAATTCATGTTTATATTGCTAAGTGTGTTTTAATGTACAACACATGAATTCCTGTTTGAATGAAAGTGGATCCGAAGTGTGAAGTAGTTAGAATTTATTTTCCTGCATCTAATTTTGATTTGGTCTTCCCCGCCTAGTCCAAGCAAGAGAAATCATCCTGCACCAATGCACGTTGGTGTGCTATTCATTTCTGCAGTTTTTCTTGATTTGGTTTTCCCCGCCTGGTCCAAGCAGGAGAAATCATCCTGCACCAATGCACGTTGGTGTGCTATTCATTTCTTGCAGTTTTTATTGATTCGGTTTTCCCCGCCTGGTCCAAGAAGGAGAAATCACCCTGCACCAGTGCACATTGGTGTGCTATTCACTTTCTGTAGTTCTGTTTGATTGGTTTTCTTGCCTAGTACAAGCAAGAGAAATGAACCTGCACCAATGCATGTTGGTGTGATGCAGTAAGCCTTTTTAGTTTACTTCCAACAATTTTCTTGCTTTCATTAATACTTCATGATAGGATGAATTATAAGGATTGTTTCTCTATTTTCTGCACTCTGTTAAAATAAAAAAACATTCATTTTTATGTGTGCAATTTAATTTCATAAAACTTGCAGTAGTTAAGTGTTGGGTCCCTATAATACTAGTGATTACCCCATTACTATCGTAGTCGTACCCCTTATTAATATTTTTGTGCCCCTATTGTCCCCATATTTTTATTACTGTGCCCCATAGAATCCCTCTATTATTATTTTTGTGGCTTTATATTATTAGTGTTAGGTCGACTGGGTTATATTGTGACTCCTTAGACTCCTATATATAGAAAGGAGGTTTTGTCATTTGAATCATCAAGAATTGTTCATTTATGTAATGTAAAGGAGGTTTCCCCCTCGAAGAGGCGGAATTTTAAGGCGTTGATCTATCTTTTCTATTTTTTTTGTGAGCTGGTTTCATAACATTTGGTATCAGAGCTTTGGATTCTAGGGTTTCATTGCTCCAAACAGGTCATCGTGGCATTTTGACTATAGCTTTTTTTCTGCGACATTTCAGAAGCTAAAAATAAACCCATTTGAGAGGAAATTGCACTGAATCTCGGGTCCAAATTTCAGAGCTTTTCGTGCTATATTTGCGCAGATATGATCTGAGGAAGTTGGCCTTTTTGCAAACTCCTGAATTACATTCCAAACAGGTTACCTGGGGAAAATCGTCATAACTTTCTCTCTCAGTATCAGATTCAAATTTTGTAAGAAGGTACAGAAAGAGGACGGACTGTAGTTTCTTCCATATATTTTTCAGAGAAAAAGGTCGAAAAAGTGACTCATGGCACATCGTACAAGTTCGCTCTATTGAACTAGTCTATAATCAGGTCACTGTGGGAGATTTTGCATAACTCTTCCTTGGAGAATCCAATTTGGATCATATTGGTTGCATTGGAAAGAGGACACAAAGTGCTACCGTAGGTTGCAATTTCAGAACTAGATGATCAAAAATTACAGAGATACATCAAAGGCAATATTGAGCTCATACAAAGTGAAAAAAGGTGTGTAGATTTTTTTAAATTTTTTCTTAAGCTTGGTTTGAAAAAAAAATTTGAAGGAATTCAAAGGGCATACTAGAGCATTAGTATCGGTAACTGATGCCTCGAGGAAAGAAAATGCAAACACCTAGTAAGCAATCTGAAAGCTCTAGTATGACTCATGAAGAAGAGGAAGAAATGCTACATGATATATCAAAATTACAAGACCAAGTGCAACAAATTTCACTCTCCCAAAAGATAACAGAAGCTAAGATAAATGGCGTGGAATCTAAGATAAAGGGCATGGAAGCCAAGATTGACGATTTGAAGATAGATTTGAAGGCAGATTTGACAAATTTTCTACAAGAAATACTTACTAATGGTGAAAAGGGAGTAAAGGAAACTCATGATGCGAACAAAGGTAATGTTAATCATGATTTCATAGACTCTAATGTTGGATCGAAGATGCACCATATTCCAAAAATCGATATGAGGAAGTTTGATGGCAAGGATCCCGTAACATGGATATTACAGATGGAGCAATT
>APFE030365365.1:217359-240254 GCA_000404065.3 Pinus taeda
CACAAGAAGGATGGATCATGGCGCATGTGTCCGGATTATAGGGAGCTCAACAAGCTCACTATTAAAGATAGGTTTCCCATTCCTCTAATTGATGAATTACTGGATCAATTGCATGGATCAATTTACTTCACCAAGTTGGATCTTCGTTCAGGATATCATCAAATCAGAATGAATATTGAAGACATTCCGAAAACAACATTTAGAACTCATGAGGGTCATTATGAATTTTTGGTCATGCCTTTTGGCCTTACCAATGCACCTTCAACATTTCAAGGTTTGATGAATTCCATTTTCAAACCATTCCTTAGAAAATTTGAGTAAGTATTTTTTGATGATATACTAATCTACAACAAGTCTTGGAAGGATCATGTTTAACATGTTGATAGGGTGCTATAACTATTGGACAAGAAACAATTATCTGCAAAAAGATCCAAATGTTTCTTTGGAGTACAAGAGGTGGAATATCTGGGTCATATTGTATCTCATGAAGGAGTTAAGGTAGACCTTAGCAAAATTAAATCCATTAAGGAATAGAAAATACCCACATCCATAAAGCATCTGCGAGGATTTCTCGGGTTGACAGGGTATTATCACAAGTTTGTTAAGAATTATGGGAGAATAGCAGCACCTCTAACAACATTATTGAAGAAAGATGCATTTTCTTGGACTCCGGAAGCAACAAAGGCCTTTGAACATCTTAAAGAGGCAATGTGCCAAGCACCGGTCTTAGCTACACCAGACTTCACAAAAACCTTTATTGTGGAATGTGATGCTTCAGGAAATGGAATTGGTGCTTTTCTAATGCAAGATGAAAGACCCATTGCTTTTGAAAGTCGTCCAATCAAGGGAAAGGTTCTAAGCAAAGCTATTTATGAGAAGGAAATGTTGGCAATACTCCATGCACTTAAGAAATGGCGACCCTACCTAATGGGAAGACACTTCAAGGTAAAAACGGATCATGATAGCCTTAAATATTTTTAGAACAAAGATTATCCTCTGAAGAGAAACAAAAGTGGGTCACAAAGATGTTGGATTATGACTTTGAAATCATCTACAAAAAAGGGAAGCAAAATGTGGTGGCAGATGCACTCTCAAGAAAGGATGAGGATGTGGAAGCATTGTTGTGCAACATTTCTATTATCCAACCAGATTGGATAAATGAAGCAAGGGAGGAATGGAAGAATGATGAAGAAGTGTGGGCACTTATTCGAAAGTTACAACAAGATTCCAGTATGTCTGATACATTTAGCTAGAAAAATTATTCTTTATGGTACAAAGATCGCTTATACCTCTGTAAGAATTCCCAACTAAAATAGAAGATTCTTATGGAATTTCACACTTCTCCCTTAGGAGGGCACTCAAGATTTTTAAAAACTTATCACAGGGTTAAGAAGGAATTTTTTTGGGATGGCCTTAAATTGGATATTCAAAAGTTCGTGGCAGAATGTTTGGTTTGCCAACAAAATAAAGTTGAAACAATTAAGACACCGGGTCTATTACAACCTTTATCCATTCCAAGCCAACGTTGGGAGGAGGTTTCAATGGATTTTATCACAGGTTTACCCAAGTCTGAGGGAAAGAGTGTCATCATGGTGGTAGTTGACAGACTTACCAAGTATGCACACTTTTGTGCATTATCACATCCATTTAAAGCCAGTACAGTTTCTACTGCATTTATGGAAACAATTCAAAAGCTACATGGAAACCCAAAGATTATTGTAAGTGACAGAGATCCCATTTTCACTGGAAATTTTTGGACATAATTATTTCTTGTCTTGGTACTCAGTTAGCTCATAGCTCATCTTATCATCCTCAATCTGATGGGCAAACTGAGATAGTAAACAAATGTTTGGAAGGATATCTTCGTTGCTTTGTATCTGATAAACAGACATAATGGGTCAAATGGTTGCCTCTGGCTAAATGGTGGTATAACACTTCCTTCCATACAACAACAAAAATGACCCCATTTATGGCACTTTATGGATATCAACCACCGTCCATCACATCATATTTAAGAAAAAATTCTAAGGTTCAAGCAATGGAACATCAAATCGAACATCAACAACAAGTCCTCCAACTCTTAATGGATAACCTCATGTTGGCACATAATAGAATGAAACAACAGGCAGACCAACATCGCAGCAAAAGAAATTTTGATGTAGGTGATTGGGTATTCCTACGACTACAACCATATAAGCAAATGTCCCTCAAGCAAGCTAAGAAGGATAATAAATTATCACCAAAGTATTATGGTCCATACAAGGTGTGGAAAAAGATTGGTACTATGGCATACACATTGGAGCTTCCTGCAGCTTCTCGATTGCACCCAGTTTTCCATGTTTCATGTTTAAAGAAGGTTATAGACAACAAGCTCCCAGTTCAAACAATATTTCCAGAACTTGACGAGGAAGGAAAAATTATATTAGAACCGGAAGCAGTCACAGAAACAAGAACTTGACAACTACAAAATCAATCAATTTCAGAGTATCTTATCAATTGGAAGAACTTATCTGCTGAAGATTCCACATGGGAAGATGGGAATTTTATACAGAAGCATCCAGAACAACTCAAGCATTGAGGACAACAATTTTTTGAAGGAGAGGGGCATGTTGTGTCCCTATAATACTAGTGATTACCCCATTACTATTGTAGTTGTACCCCTTATTAATATTGTTGTGCCCCTATAATCCCCATATTATTATTACTGTGCCCCATAGAATCCCTCTATTATTATTTTTGTCGCTTTATATTATTAGTGTTAGGTCGGCTGAGTTATATTGTGATTCCTTAGACTCCTATATACAGAAAGGAGGTTTTTTCATTTGAATCATCCAAGAATTGTTCATTTATGTAATGTAAAGGAGGTTGCCCCCTCGAAGAGGTTGAATTTTAAGGTGTTGATCTGTCTTTTCTATCTTTTTCTTGAGCTGGTTTCATAACATTAAGCTTTTATTTCCATAATTAAATACTAAGTGTAAGAAGCTCTGATTTAGTGAAAGAACCAATTTATTTCCATGGGATATGAGTGCTCTTAACTTGAGAAAGTTCAAGCCCTTGCACGAAGGAAAACACTTTTAGTACATACACCATTTATACCCTCTGCATAAACTTTTGTTCTTGCACTAGTGCAAGTAGACTACACCAGTGCAAGATATAATAGTGCAAGAAGGAAATCTCTATAAAAGCAGGTTTGAAGGGCCCATCTATTGAGACTTCTATAGTGTCTCTGCTAAAGAAAACACACACTCAGTATTTAGTCAATAGTTAGCTAGAGTGATTTCTCCTTTATCTTTAATCTCTTTTGCAAATACATTCTTCCTTGTTCCAGACTTAGATTATTTTGATGGTTCAAGTTACCCTTTTTCTTTCTTTAGTTTGATTCTACAATCTTTCCTTTAAAGAAAGTATGGATTGACATTAGAAATATTCATACCATATCTGGCATTTCATGTGCTTCATCTCTAAATTTATGAATCCCCTGGGTTGACAATTAAGTGTTGATGAGTTTGCTTAAGTGCAATTCCTACACCCAACAGTAGGTAAATCACCATTCTGGTATCTTTTATCATATTTCCCTATGCTTGGTTTGTCTAACTTACTCCTAGAGATGTGCCAACTGACGAATCTATGACAAGTCCATAGAGGAGCTACTAAATTTGTAAATTTAAGAAATTATAACATATTAGCTTGTTTTTATAAAGGAAAATGTGTAAAACTATACAATAGTGGAAATGTTACCTTGAAGATCCTTTGTGTAACCTTTTTAGCTTTGATGTGTATATACATATGGAATGTGACAAAGATATGTAGAAAGGATAATTATGGAGGCATCTAAGAGATTTAAATGGTCAAAATTATGTTAGTGAGTTGACAAAAATATGTTTATTTCTTGGCCATCAATTATCATAACCTTTGTTTCTTCAGTGTGAATAGATATTCTTGTGCTAGAGAAAAAAAATATTGACGTCATAGGCCCTTCTCGTTATTAGAACAATATCATTAGCATAAATAAGAAGGATGTTAAATATCCATCTAGAAACATGGCAACACATCCTTCTTCTTCCAATCCACCCTATAAATTGTTAATGTATATGCTAAAAAATCATAGGGTACTTAGGGAAACCTTTCTTAGATTCAATATTAAAACTAATTTCTTTGATTGTCCCTTACTATTGCTAAACTTGGAAATAAAATCATCGTAGAGTTGTATCATAATAACTCTCAACTTGAAAGAAATATTTATCCTTTCTAATATACTCTAGAAGTTAGTTCTAGGCCTAAATATGTTAAAAAAAAATTAAATTAAACAAAGTAGAATAGGAGATTAGTTGTATTATCATTGCACTCCTTTATAATGATGTTAATCCTAATAATGTGGTTCATATTTTAATGATAAATCCTAAATATAATTTTGCCTTTAGCTCCTCTTCCATATCTTTCTATCCATTGAATTTTCTTATTTTATATAATAATTCTATGTAATTTGGATAAAAGAACACAAATAATAGTGGTCTTGTAATTACAAAAATCATTTTTATCCTTTTAGAAATAGGAATAATGAGGCTTTGAGTGTAGGATTTAGGGAAATTAATGCGTGTAATAAACTACTTAATTGAAGAACGAATGTGAATGTAAATGGAAAGCATAAGACCTTAAATTTTTACTATTCCTAGATGGTAGTCTTTGATGTCATATTAGCTTTCCTTTTTGTGAGATACTTAACCTCAAACTC
This sequence comes from Pinus taeda, assembly GCA_000404065.3. Taxonomy (NCBI): domain Eukaryota; kingdom Viridiplantae; phylum Streptophyta; class Pinopsida; order Pinales; family Pinaceae; genus Pinus; species Pinus taeda. The sequence continues at coordinate 222,092 of APFE030365365.1, forward strand.
AATGCCTTAAGAAAAATCCTCTTCATTTATAGAAGGGGTTTGAATATTGTCCATGGCATTAAAGGATGCATAAATATGTTTAAGGTAGGAATTCAAACCTCTAAAAGTAATCATATTCTTTTATTTAGTTTAGCAAGTTAGATTTTTCCTCTAAATGTTCTTAGGATGTAGCTTAAAGGATTCAATATATTTTCTGAAATTCTATGTATATAGTACCATTTTTAAAACTAGGGCTTTATGCCTATTTATCCTTTTGTATATTAGGTGCTCATTAGAAACATAACTAATGGTTTTTTCCAAAATTCTTACACTCTTTATCAAAAAAATGATTGGTCCTTCTATTTCTTTCTTTACCATATACCTAAATAGAGAACTTCTCAATGGAATAATAGAAGGTTAACATAAAATTATTATAGAGGTATTATATATTATTCCTAACTAATAGTATGTTTAATTCATTATCTAGATCCTTAAGGAGAAGATTCTTTATTTTTGTTGAAGAGTGTGAATAACTTGGTGAATGATACTAATTCTTAAAACACTCACTATAAAATTATGGTGATATTTTCATACAAATATTGAACTTTCTAAGGATTCTATATAGATTCTAGAAAATATTGATGCCTTATTAAGTAAAATAATTTTATCCTATAGAATTTGGGTGTATTGCTTTTTGAAAGAAAAGGAATTTGGTGAGCCATTTTTGGGAAATTAAATATAAATTTATCCCAGTGGTGAGAATTTTCCTCTAAATTTTTCTAATGTTCACCCACCTTAGCAATCATACATTCAATATTTAGGGTCCATATTTTCCTATAAATTTTAGCCCTAGTGCACCTACTAGTATTTCTAATTCAATATTTTTCCATCCTCTTATGTTCTCTCTACCTCTATTACAGACATGCTAATAGGGGTAAATGAATTGGAAATAGTTAAGTGGTTGTCTCCATTATGAGTTCCCAATTAGAGTTTACATCATTTGGGATAAGAGACCCATCTAGATTCTCGCCCTATAACCATTACTGTTTTTCCAATAATGCTATGAGATATGGACAATCTCACAATAGGAGGTGCTCATTCTAGGCTAAAATTAACTAATGCACTATGATGAAAATGGTCAGATAGAGAATGAATAGGAAACAATGAGCCAATAAACACACATCTACACAGGAAAGCAAACAATTAGTTGTAATCCACAATATTAATATGCATTCAACTTGCTAAAATAAATGAAGAATAGGTAACATTTATATCTAATGAGTTCTCATACATGAAAGTACATAATTTGAAAGAACAAGTTTGTGAGAGAAATTATCTAATTTATAGAATTGTCCATAACCTTGTAGTATACATACCACAAAGCACACACATACATCAAATATTCAATAATAGTAAAAAAATTACAATATGCATGGAAAATATAGCTACACCAATGGGCTTTCAAGACTTCTTGATACTAAGCCATGAATGTAGAAGTACCAACCTCCTAGCTATAGTCTATAGTAAAATCAAGAATTATTAAAATTGCAACCTCTAAATTCCCCCCACTTAGATTTTTACAACATTTATAGGTTTATTACTAACTTCCCCTTTGTGACTTGGGCACTTTCCTTGAATGGAGATCTTAAATGGGATGCAATAAATGCTTGGGCTAGTCCATTTATGGAATTTTGACTCTTGGCTAAAAATTTTTGTACAACCTATAAAACTCCTTCAACTTTATAAATATGCAAAGTGTGCATGTGCATGTGTGTTTGATTGATAAGAGCTATGTGAGGACATTGTTTCCTCAAAAAATCATCCATAGTGCCGACCTCTCCAATTTTAATTGAAATGGCCTTAAATCCCTAGTTTTTAATTGTGAATGAGTGAGAGGTTTCAATCAAATGTGCAAGGTGAATAAGTGATCTATGGGATTATTTTAACTATTAGAAGTTATCTAGTTCATGGTTTGAATTCATGATTCTTCTATGCTTTTAAGATATGTAGTATTTATACTTCTAATAGGAATTTGGTCAATCACTATGCCTATTCAGAGTTTGAATCAATCAATAAGAATCATCCTGAAAAATCCCTATCAAAAAGATATAATTTTGTAATTTTTTCTTTTGAAGCTTTGGCCCTAGCCCTTGATCATATGGGATAGTGGGGTTATAATCATGGGACTAGATGAAAGGGTCTAAATGGGGGAAACCCAATAAAGAGAATATGTTTTCATTATCTAGATAATATGACATACATGTGTTATTTGTTAAGGTTCTGGTGGAAGATTCATCAAAGTCACTTTTTTGTAAATTACCATAAATCTTTTTTCATCACTTGACACAATCTCGATAATTGGAACATTCAAAATCTAATTGTTTTCTCGTTGTGGATCTATAACCATGGGCCTAGATGAGAGGAGCTAGAGGGAGAAAACCTATTAAAGAGTGAATGTTCTCATTATCTGGATAATCGAACATCTAGGCGTTATCTGTTAAGCTGCTAATAGAAGATTCAAGAATCTTACATTTTCATAGGATTACCAGAAATATTTCCCATCATTTGACACAAGATAGTTATCTGAAAGATTCAAAATCAACCAATTTTATGTTTTCGTTGATTTCCAAGATTTTTTCCCCTCCTTTGATAAAACCTAGATCTAGGGTTAAAAATTCCAAAACTTCTTCTTCAAATTGCACCTTTTGGAAAAACTCAGAAATAGTTTCTTGCATGGAAAAATATGTGACGAAGTTATTCTCATATGAATTTTGGACCAAACAACCAAAAAAAAAGTCAAAGTCAACCCAGAGTTCCACGTTGCACTCCCACAAGCTACCACATGACAACCTAGTGAGCAAGTTAGGTGGGACCCACAAAATTGATGTGGTAACCACCAAAGATATCATGCCCCATGATCTGGCACCCAATGGATATTGACATGGATGGACACAAACACACCACATGGCATCACCATGGCATGCCACATTAGCATGCAATGCGTGCTCACCACATAGGTCTAATCAACATATAAGTGGACCAATTTGAGGCTGGCACATTGCAACACCCAGTCATCCAATTAAGTTTGGTATTTAATATAACACAAAATAACCAAACTTGGCATCCCGCAAGGTTTGAACCTATGACCTCCCAAACCAAAAAATGGATTAACATACTCAAGCCAACCAAGTGGGATAACAAAGTTCATGCGAACTTTTGTTACCGGGAATAGTGTCCACTCGGAGATGCTATTCCCACTAAGACTAGTAGCTATCTTAGAAACAAACAAGTAAAGTCTAATTTCACTTTCCTTTATGAAAATAGATAAGAGTGGAACAAAGGAGACCAACCTTAGTCTTGCGCTTGGTTTCCTTGTTTGATTCTTTTCCTTTCTGATAGATCTTTGTCACTTCTTCTTCGTCTACCCAGCTTCAAAGAGCATCTATGGAATCAAAACAACATACTACTATCGAAGAACAGAGATCCATATTCATAAATAACACGGGACCAGATATGTGTTAACCATACAAATGCATATATAAAAAAGCATACAAGAATATGGAGGAAAACTTGAATAGCTTTATTAATATCAAGAGTAGCAATAGGATTACAACCATATGTTCTGACCCAGCATCATCCTCCAGCAAGAAAGCCGTTCTTCACCTTAAGTAAAGCTTAGATCACCCAACACTATGAAATTACACCAGAAAACCAACAACACTTCTCTACAAGATGCAAGATTCCAGCCTCCGGATCTCTGTGATGAGGGATCCATATATAGATGATTGTAGGGGGGTGAGTCATCTTCTGGGGTCTTGATTAATGTCCTCTATCTGATAGTCCTTGATTCCACTTGGAGACTGATGATCTCTTACTCATCCCTGGTCGAAAACAGAGAGGCAAGTGTCAGAGGGGAAGCTTCTGGAAGATTCCATTATCTTCCACCTCGCAAATTGTCCCTGTCATTTGTCCATTCCCGACCATTGCACCCTACAATGGGGCCATTCAGTATGCATCGCACCCTTTACACTGGGAAGGTGATATGCATTGCACCCTCTGCACTGGGTATTCAGTATGGTCCAGTTTCGACCATTTCTGAGTAGTTTTTAATGGAGAACTTCTGGGAGATGATGTAATCAGATGACCTTGTTCCTTTACGTAGTGAAGCAACACTTTTAGGGACTTAGGAGCCCTTAGTTTATGGACATTTATGATTGGGGTTGCAGTGCCCAAAAATTTCTATAAAAGTTGCCCCCTAAAGCATGAGGTCGTTAATCTTTTGATGTCAGGTGAAATGCTTTACCATGAGGATCCGAAGTTTTTTCAAGCTGGGAGGCGACCTGTAATAAGATACATTACAATACATTATCTTGACAACATTCTTTTATGATCTAGCTGAGGCGGGCATTCCCATGCTCAGCTTTATAAATTCATTTTCATGTACATAGGACAGACAATCATCTGTGTGGTAGACTGATGATTTGGAATCATCATCCTTTGATTTGGATGATCATCTGTGCGAAAATGATGTACATTTGATGTCTTTATATTCCTGAATATATCGCAGCCCGGATGGATGAAACTAGATCCGGGGTCTTCAAAACTCGTTCAATCTTCACTCAGAGTACAAGTCGATCCATGTGAAAAATGTTCTGGAGTCGAACATGGAAAGACATCGCCTGATTACCATCCAATGATGTAAGCTAATAACAGGCGCAAGTGGAATCACCAATAATGACAATGACCCTCAAGGTACTACATTACAATTCACGTGGTGTGAAAAGGACTTGGTGTCGAACACTACACAAAATCCCTCAGTCGAAGGCCATTAATGTAAACCTGTTGCCGAAAGTGAGAAACTTGCCATTGAGGCATGCAAGCTTTAAAGTACTAAAAGGGTTGTTCCTAGGTCGACTTCTTGGATAATGAGTTGATGTCTACAAGAAGTGACCCGTCGTAGGAGGGCCTTAATGAATCCCACATCTACGACACGGAACCAAGCAAATGATTTTGGACGTGAAAACAATCTAATGATACAGTGTTCAGGGTGGCGGTCATGAAAGAATGGAGCGTGAATGTATTGCAGTGGGTGAGACACAGGCGAATTGTCTAAATGACTTCTCTTGAACATATTGGCGACACTGATGATGGATTGGTAGCGTTAACCCCAAACATGGATGGTGTGACGGACCAATGGTGATATGACCAGTGAACGGAACAACCCAATCCGACTTGGATACAGAAGGAAAGTGTCATGTTCAAGAGCGACTTGCTACCAATAAAGTTGATCAAGTTTTCTTCCCAATTTTCCCCAGTCATTGCTAACAGTTACCTCTTTATTTTTGTCAAGCTTGAGGAGGATAACATATGCTTGTTCTATAATCCACCCTTCGGGCCAACCTGTCGCTATATTTTAGCGAGCCTTGTGACAGTGAAACTCGTTCTCATCCATTTGGACGAGTTTGTCACTATTAGGTTTTAACGAGTTTAACGACAAAGATAACTCGGTCCTTTTCAATTTTAGAGAGTCTGAAAGGGAGGGAAAGGAGACTCCAAAGATTCTTTTAACGAGCCGAACAAGACAGGCGCTCGATCATTTTGTGTAATAATCCCTCAAGTCCAAAAATATTAAAATCTAGAGGAGGGATAGCACTTCCGATGACTTTAACGAGCCGGAGAGGCTAATTGCTCAGCAATCTTTTCATATTTTACGAGTCAGTTGAAAAGAGCTTAAAGGAGACTTGTTTTTCGAGGAACGAGTGATGATTTCGGGTAGCATCTGATTCCAGGTAAGGTTTGTAATTTTCCAATCACGGTAGTGTCACAAGGATGGCTAATAGAATCACTCTTTGCAGATGTTCCTTGAAAGGGTAAACAATCAAATGGAGGTGAATGATCGGCAAAAAAACAGAGTGGAGGTGATGATGAGAACACGACCAAGGCTCAAAAGTTGATGATAAGGAATTCACAATGGTTATTTACCGGTTCATTTTTTAATGAGCTTGAACTCTGGGGGAAACATTTGCTCATTTGCTTATGTTTATTTTTTAACGAGCTTGAATTCTGTGTTAAAATTGCTCGTAATAATGGTCATTGATTCCTTGATTCACCATTAGCATTTTGTTCTTTCAAAGATTGTATTACATGTTCAATTGCTTCACCAAAACCGATTAGAAATGAAAACATATGCTTGATAAATGAGTTAAGAACACTAATTTCTTACTTGAATTACGTGAACGGTAATTTAAAAGTGACTTTTACCTCTCATTTGCACTGTAGAGAGGGATCTCAGCCAAGTACAGATGGCAAGATCATTATCCGAGATGTCACTGACCAGCCCTTGAGGACCATTCTGTTCACTTTTTCTAGACTGGCTGGTAGTTCTACTTTTCACATAGCTAACAGGTCTTACATGCAGTATGCTTTGGAATGCCTTGAACCGAAGGTGTTCAATTGGTGTGATGAAGTACTCTCTATGATGAAAGAACAACTGACCAAGGTGAAAAGCGGGAGATCCAAGAACTTTAGCTATGGTTCTATTTTGACCACTTTCGCTTTGGAGAGGATCCCACTGATGCAGCCGCAGTACATCTCACTTGGCCTACCTCCACCGACTGAACCACGGATGCAGAGATGGGTTGACCTCATGTCTCGACATGCTTGCTAGCCTCAGATTTCCTTTTCTGATACTTTCTTTGAGTGGTTCGATCGTCAGGAGATGATTTACGCCAAGTTTCCATATGCTAACATGGATTTTTGGGGTGACCCAGATTTGGTGTTGCCGGCCGGCGAGCAGTGGGGTGCTATGGGTAAATCTTCTGACCATATCTCTATTCATTGTTCCTTATAATGTTCTTATGCTTTCTTTAATCAATACTAATCAAAACTCATGTGCTCATGAAGATATTGGACCAGTTCGACTGGCAGTACACCGCAGAGACCCAACAGCCGCTCCAGCAGGAGAGGCTGTGGGGAGGGTCATCCTTCGCTACCTTGACATGGTCGAGACTCTTTCAGCACTATAGTACCAGATCGAGGGTCTCACCCTTGGTATCCCGGATGTGAGGACCGATGAGCTGCCTCTGCGGTTGCAACGACGTACTACTGGAGTGCCAAGTCGATGGACTAGGCTTTTACGCATGATCGCACAGGCGGTGACTTTTTATCATTAGACTAGGGTGCCCCCTAGCATTTCGAGTTTTGGGTCATTTGAACAATTTTTTCTTGGTTACAGAACATTATGTATAAACTGTAAATAGTTATGTATGTATTTTTTATTTTTGGAGCTTTATTTTGGTTAAGTTACATGATCCTGCCACATATATTGATCTGATGCTTCGTTTTGTAAATGTCACAAATGTCTATCTAACACATAATTTTCCAATGAGTCTATCAATGTGTTTAAAATTCTGGAAATATGTTGATATTGAATGAAATCAAACTGTCTTTCCAAAATCCTGACTATTAGGAACAAGCGATAGATAGCTGGATTCCGTACGGAATAGATGCCGGTGAGTTGTAGAATGACGAGTTGTGAGTCTAGCCTAATGACAAGTCGGCATATGCCATGTGCGATGGCATCAGAGAGGAGTTCTATCAACGCGATGTATTCAGCGATATTGTTCGTCGACCAACCAATACATACCCCTCTGAAATTTATTAACTCGCTACTGGAATCGAAAATGGCCCATGCCACAGAAGATAGGTTCTGCGAACTGCGACTCGTTGCATCAGCATATCCAACGAATGATTCCAATAAGTTCGACATCTGCAACGAATGAAAAAAGTGGATTACCTAACCCAAATAATTACTCTTAGCGAAAAAAAAAATGTAACAAAAGCATAAGGATTACTACGCGGAATTAAGCATAGTAACGTTTGAGGTGCAACCCGTTACGAGGTTGCGCCAGTGGAATCCCATCATAGTCCATCAACTCGTAGGCTCCTTTTGCTAATACATGCTTAACAATATAGGGACCCATCCATAACGATTTGAATTTCCCTGCTCCCAACTTATCGGATTCCTGGTCGTAAAGTAACACAAGGTCACCATCTGAGAAGACGCGAGGTTTGACATTTTTATCGAACTACGCTTTGACTCGTTTATTATGAGCTTCGTTAGCTGAAGCTGCATCGTGATGGGTTTCATCCAATTGGATTAGTTCCAGGAAATGAGCCTCTTCTTCTGAGGTTCAGGGGAGAAGGTCGACTGCGAGTTTGAGGGACGAGATTTCACATTGAACTTGTAAGATTGCTTCCAGGCCATATACAAGTTGAAAATGTGTAAACCCGGTTGCATTTCTCACTGATGTTCGGTATGCCCACAAGGCCGAGTACAAGATCAGGTGCCAATTTCGTTTATGGACTCCGATCATTCTTTACAACATGCGCTTTAGGACCTTGTTGATTGCCTCAACTTGTTCATTAGCTTGCGGATAGTACGGAGTAGAGCTATCGTGGGACAGTCCTAATTTGGCAGCCAATTCAACCATCATGTGATTGCGGAAATGTGATCCATGATCTGTGACTATGGCCTTTGGAACGCCAAATCTGGAGACTATGTGATTAAAAAAGAAAAGGGCAGTCGTTTCGCCGTTGTTGTTTAATGTAGGCATTGCCTCGACCCATTTGGTAAAATAGTCTACCACGACTATGATATAGCCATGCCCCCCGGCCGATGTGGGCTACATGTCATGAAATCTATGCCCCATTTGGCGAATGGCCCAACAACAACTACTGGTTGCAGCGGTGTGGGTGGTCTTCTAGTTTTGCTATTGAAAATTTGTCAAGCATGGCAACTTCTAACTACGGTTATGCAATCTTTGAACATTGTTGGCCAGAAGTATCCTGCTCGCAAAAATTTTTGCACCGTAGCATAACCAGATTGATGCCCCCCACATGCGCCTGAATGACAATCATTCAGGAATTTTTCAGCCTCCTCATGGGTGAGGCACCTTTTCAGAACTGTATCAATACCGCGATGGTAAAGGGTATCACCGACGATCATGTAGTCTTTCGCTTGGTATCGAATATGTCGTTGTTCAGAGCGTGAGGTATTAGACCTATATGTTTGTGTTTGGAGTTAGATGATTATATCTCCGTACCACGGATTTCTTGAAGATATCATAAACAAATTTTCATCCATGATTGCTTCTTCGGATGTTGCATCGTTGGACGATGATGGGAGATCACATAGTAACTCCTTGAATACCAAGGCTTTCTTTGATTTGGATTTTTTGAATTCCAGATCAAACTCTTGTAGAATTGCTATCCATTTTGAATATTTGCCCCACAGCAACTGTCACGACAATATATAAGTCATGGGGTTGCAATCTGATAAAATGGTAGTTTTTCTGAAGAGAATGTAGTGTCGAAATCTGTGTATCACTTGAACAGCTACTAGGGATAGCTTTTCAACGTAGGAGTATTTCATTTCCGTATCATTTTAGTTTCGACTTAAATAATATATAGGATGTTCAATTCCATTATCTTCTTGAACTAAAACCATTGCTATGGTTGTATCTGTTGCAGCCAGATACAGGTTAAAGTCTTTTTGATAATCAGGAGCATACATTAATGACGCTTTTATTAGAGATTGCTTTAAAGCATCAAAGCAAGCTTGCGTGACCTGATCCCAAACGAAGGGTACTTCTTTTTTCAATAGACGAGTATAAGCTTTAGCTAGTTCGGCGTAATTTGGAATGAACCTCCTAAGGAAGTTTGATTTCCCTTGGAGTTTCTAAATCTAAAGCAAGTTTGAAGGTGGAGGCAAATCGATGATTGCTTGAACCTTACATGGGTCGAGACGAATCCCATCCTTTGAGACCACAAAGCCAAGTAAACGACCAGAACTGACACAAAACATGCATTTGTGCCGGTTGAGCCATATCTTGTAGTGTCGGCAACATAGAAATATCGCTCTCAAATGCCATGGATGATCGGTCCGCTTTCGCGAATGAGCTAGAAGATCGTCGAGATATGGTTGAACGATGTTCTTGATGTCATGGAAAGCATAGTTCATTGCTCTCTGAAAAGTTTCCCCTACATTATTTAAACCAAAGGGTAGCTTGCAATATGCGAACGTGCCCCACGGACAGATAAATGCAGTCTTTGACTCGTCCTGTGGGTGGATATTTATTTGATTATACCCAGAAAATCCATCCATAAATGAAAAGATTTCACATCCGGCGCATTCGTCAAGTATCTGGTCAATAAAGGGTGTAGGGTAGTTGTCTTTCGGACAAGCTTGATTTGCATCCCTGTAATCGACGCACACTCTAATCGTTCCTTGTTTCTTCATCACATCAACAATATTCGATACCCAATCGGTCAGAGGAACGGGGTAAATAAAACCAGCATGGAGGAGTTTTTCAACTTCTGCCTTGATGGAAACGACTTTCTTGGGGTGCACCTTCCGTAGTTGTTGTCGTACCGGTTTGACATCTGGATACATCTTAATTTCATGTTCAACTATGATCGAGTCAATACCTGGCATTTCATCGTATGACCAAGCAAAGACATCTCTAAACTCGCGAAAGAGAGCGCTATATATTTCTAGTTCTGAAGAAGAACAAGATTTGCCGACATGAATATTCTCTACAACATTTGTATGGGTTGAGATGTTTATGGGTAGTCTCTTAAATATTGGATAGGTTTCTCTAGGAATCCATTGTATTTACAGTATTCGTCAAAAAGTCAAATACTGAAGGATGGTCTAGGTTGCTGGAATTATCTTCTTTCCAGTTCAGAAGATGGGAACGATGGTGGTAATCTTCCTATGGTGCCCTATCAATCATCATCAATTGAATGATACCCTCATATGTAGAGTGCACTTGCGACCAAGGATCTGAAGCGGTGCCATATTCCTTAGACCTATCTATCCAAACACTTGATGAGAATTGATACGGGTTTGCCTCCCATGCTAAAAACATTGATTGCTATAATATTTCCAGTGGGGTTAGAGGAAATACCTGCAGATGATCCATATTAACATCATTTTCTGACATCTTTTGAATGGAAGATATCATATTGCAGGTTCCTACGTTAGCCACTTCCGCCAAATTGGTTGGAGGCATTAGGGTAAAATTTACCATTAATGTGGCATCTTTTAGTAGGCCTACTCCGATATTTTGAAGCGCGCTAGGGCTTCCATGGATCATCAGAATGCTTCCCGTAACTTGCGAACTGTTGGGGAGAAAAGTTTGTTGGCCGATGATTGTAATTCCTCCTTGGGAAGGAAATGTAATTTTCCTAAAGTAGGTCGACACAACGACTGCCATGGCATATATCTAGGGTCTTCCCAGTAGGGTGTTGTAATCGAGGTTTCCGTTGATGACTTCAACATCGATCTCTACTGTTTTTCCCCCTAGTTTAACTTGCAAGTTACTTAATATTCCATACGGGGTGTATGTTCATCCATCAAATGCTTTTAATGTCGTCGACGATTGCGACAAGGATGGAGACCCTAGAGTTTACCAGCAACTCATCAACATAATACATGTGGATGCCCCCTCATCAATAATTGTTCTATGAACAGCTTTTTTTAGGGATTTCACTTGAATTAGGAAAGCTAGTTGAGCTGGTAACTCAGGGTCATATCCTTTGTGATTAAAAGATACAAGATTGGAATCCGTTGGGTCAATCCCAGCTATTGCTGATAATAAAGCCTGATTTTGGGAGGGGAAATTTTGTAGTACCTCAACAGTCGACATCGCGGAGGGAGATTGGGATAAATCCTCCACTATATTATAGTGTTGTGTTGCTCTGGCACGAGGATTAAATGTCGATTTGTGTACTACTCCCTTTGGCGGTTTTATCGTTAATTCAGGAATGATGGGTGGCACAAATTCGGTCGAAGTTGTTGTTGAACTACTAGGTTGATCATTATCTTTGTTGTTCAAAATCTGTGGATTCCTATAATCATTACTCCTTGTCGATATCAGAGCATCATTCAATTTCTTTGAAACTAACAACATTAGCACTTGGGACAAGGAAGCATTTTTGCTAGCAACCAGATTTATTCCTAGGTTCGGAAACAAATTAGTTAATACAGTCGAGGTTTTTGAACTTTTGAAGGATTTTCTAAGTTCATCTTTATATGGACAATCTCTGGTCCAGTGATCCTTGTCACATATATGACATAGAGTTTTTGGTTTCTTATCCCCAGAAGGGTTTGTGGAAGATTTTCTAAGAGATGAGTCCTCCTGGTTTTTCTTCTTCCCTTGTTTTTTCTTCTTGCCTCTCAGTTGCTTGGGTTCTTTGCCTTTGTCTGTCAACATGGCATTTACTTCCGAGGCTAGAAGTTCCTCATTTGCGTTTTGACTCGAAACCGTGCGGGCCTTTTTCGACGTAGCCTTTACGGTTTTAGTGCTTGTCGTACCTATCACGCCATCGCCAGCATGAGAGTCTTTATTTGATTTAGGAGGCAGAGGAACATAAAATTCTGATATAGGAGCATCAGGGATTTTATCGTAGAGCGTGCCAAACTAAGTATAGATCAAGTCTAGATATTGTGCACGAGCAATAACTTGCTCCTCAGTGACGACTCCTCCCTTTGCCACATCTTCTGTAATAGCACGTAAAAGTGACTTAATAAACCATTAAGCCAATAGCTGATCAGGAACATACATTTTTACCATTCTACGACAACGTCGCCATTCATGAATATGATCGGATATGTGAGTGGCAGTCGTTTGTTTGAAATTGGTAAGTAGCTCAGTTCCTATTTCGTACCTTACGGGTAACTGAAAATGGGTTTAAAAGGTTGTGGCTAGGGTATGTAGAGCTGTAACAAGGGCCTTTTTCACCTCTAGTTATCTCACATTACAAGTCAATCCGGGAATGTTTTGTTATTGTGAAGGGTATCTCGATTTGAGGCTATTTGTCAGAGTAATGCTTAGTAGTATAGATCTAAGAAATACAACAGTAAACGGATGCTAAGCTATGCTAAATTACTTTTGCATAAAGAAATCACACACGGCAATTTTGTCAGTCAAGGGTACGGAAGCAGTAACCCATCCCTTTAGAAACTGACGAAGGAAAAGGAATTAGAGTATGGATCATGGATCTGGGAGCATAATAGCGTCTGTTGTGTCTCACGACAGCCTCGATCCTCCTCCCACACAATACCAATGAATGCAAGTAAAAAGGAACATCAAGAAAGCAGAATGGAACAGCAATTCAGAAATGGAACAGCAACTCAGAAATGGAACAGCAATTCAGAAATGGAACAGCAGTAAAAAGGAACGGCAGGAAAGAAACTAAATCTCGCGAGTTCAATACTCTCAATTCTTGTCATCAACTTACATACGAAGGAAGAGCAATCTTTTGTACAAGTAGACAGTTTAATCAAGTGGAACAGCAAATCACCATAAACAGGAAACGTCAATCATATGTAAACATAATCTGAGACGATTACCAGTAGTCCATTACTCCAACCATATGTAGCTGAAACATTCCACTTATAAAGTCTGTAACGGAAGTGAACAACTTAGAACAATGTTATATGATCAATTCTGGAAATATGATGTAAACTTGTTACAGAGATTTACAAAAGGAAAACTACTGATGAACAAGTATGGAACAACAATTTACGTATATCAGATTATTGAGAACAATAACAAACCACACAAACCAAACTAATAATGATAACAATCAGCCAGTGTCGTTGGAGTCGGGCCTTAGTCTCAATGCACACACCGACCAATAAACTTAACTTCAGATGCAGGGGAAAATAACACCGAATATATTATTTAAACGCATCATGATAGTACAGGCAAAACTAACAGTCTCAAAGAGACTCGATAGTCCCTGAGTTTAACCACATGTGCAGCTTTATAAATAGAAAAGTAAAAAAATACAAGATATTCCAAGACGTCCCTAATCTTCAATTGCCGTCGCCCCTTCTTATACAAGTAATGGCGGAGGTTAACTAAACAACCAAAATCAATTGAGACGTAACGATCCCTCAGGATCAAAAGAATCCTAAGGGATCTGTTAAACTGTTAACTCCTTTCTTTTCTCTGCCTAGTCTTCCGAACTGACAGTCCTTCATCTCGTCCCGGATTGATCTGCCTTGATTTACTCGCCCTGGTCTGGACTTTACTTGGTTTTAGAGGGACAGCCGTTATCTGCTCATGGGACTCTTGTTTTGCACCGTGCCTTCCTACTTTTGTCTTTTCCTGCATAAAGAAGATAACTTTCAGTGATTGGGTCATTTGTACTCATTCTTTTTGCATTCCCCCTATTGTATAACAAAGAAAAGGTTACAACTATTGCTTGAAACATCACTAAGTTATTCGTTAAAACATACCTTTCCAACGCTCTACACACCCCCCGACTTACTCTGTTTCATGGCCTCATGAAAACGTTATAATTAACATGGAGAGCTGTAAGAGAATAGGCGGGAGAGGGCACTTCATGAGGAGGTCTACAACCATGGTGAGCAACCAAATTATCAAAGAATTGGTTCAATTGATCTGCAGGCATATCGTACAAGGCCTGGTACCCAGGTGCAGGGTGCCAAATAATTGGGCTACGGAACCGGTATCCTAACCAAGACGGCCCAACACGCAGGATGTGCTGGCCGTAAAGGGCCAACCGTTCAGCAGCCAGCTCAAAATTCTCGTATTTGAATGGCTCCCTGAGCTGGATGCTTGGGGTAGAAATCCGATAGTGGAATTTGGAAGATTCCAGGGCAGAATCCTTAATAGCCAGAAAGTATTTTAAGCTATTTCGGATCAAACCCTCATGCATGGGCCCTAGCAGTTCCATGACGCCTGGGGTTCTCATAAGGCGTTTGTGTGATTGCCATAATTGAACGGGGTCTCTAGGCTCGGCCTTGACCCATAGATCTAGGTTGTTCTCCTGCCTCTGGAAGGCATTGTAAGCCTTGAGCCACTTCAACTGATTGACCCCGAATGAAACAAAGGCTTGTAGCTGTATATCTCCCACAAAAGGGCCAGGGTTTAAATCAGTTTCCTGCTCCAGCACCATATTGTGCAAATAGAATTCACATAGGGACCGTTGGACCTTAACCCCATAATGTTTACAACAATCAATAAAATCATTAACAGTATTAATCTGAATGGGGGCACCTGCCTTGACAGCTTTTATTTTCAATCTTAAGTATCTTTCAAGGAGAAATAAAGCATAATTCTTTGCAGGGGCCCTGCAAGTCAAAACATCATCATACAACGAACATACAGTGTCCAATTGTTTAATAACAACATCTAGTCGACATGTTACCTTGGCAACCTTCTCCTGTTCCTTCTGCCATCCTTCAAAGGCCTGACTCTCTGATTGACTCATGTTCCGTAGTTGCTGCTGCAGCTCTTCGTGTTTTTCCTGAGGGATCATTTGTTCCCTTAACTGCTCAACTTTCTGCTGCAACTCCTCGTATTTTTCCCGAGGGATCATTTGTTCCCTTAGCTGGTTAGCCTCCTGTCGGGCCTGCTTCATCTCGCTGTGCAAGGCCTTGGTTTTTGGATCCATTTTCCATAATTTCTCAGAGGCAGGGAGTCTTACCTGGACCTTCCTGTTTCGCTGTCTGGTTGCCTCAGTTTGGACTTCTTTGCTTTCCCTTTCTTTCTTAACATGAATAAAGGGGTACGATGGCCCCTTTGTAAATGGAATGTCGTCTTGCGGCTCGGTTTTGATTGGAACGGCAGCTGGTCCCACTGGGCTATTTGGAACAGCAGGTTGTTCTTCAGCGTCAATAGGGATGGAATTGTGATGTTCCATACCAGATGGAATGGCATTTTGTCCCTCAGTGCTGGTTGGAACGGCCGTAGGTCTATCAGCGGAGTATTGACCTACAAGGCGCCTATAAACCCCTTGCCTTCTCATCTGACAGGACCCTGCCACATTTGTTCTTCTTTTTCTCCTTATAGTCCTCTTTATTCTCAGACTGGCTTTCAAACTTCGAATTTTCTGCTGAAGCTGGGTTATAATATTCAGCAGCCTATGCTGTTTCTTTCTCAATTTCTTAATTTCCCTTGCCTCGGCTGTGGGCGCATGAGCGGCCCTCAGTTCTGCTCCTCTTTCATCGAGGGTTTCTTCTGGGATTCTGGGAACGGACTGTTCCCGACAAACATTTTCATTCTCCGCGACATCAGCAGGTGGGTTTTCTCCCGGTGTCTTGGGAACAGGTTGTTCCTGGTTGGTATTTACATTTTCCTTATCAACAACAGGGGGGTTTTCTCCTCCTGCCATTTGTTCATGCAATTCTTCATGCGCCTCTTCCTCGGAGGGTCCTTCAGGAGGGTCTACTGGACTGGAAGGTGAAGCATAATCTCCCAGGCTGGCCAAAATGGTGGCCAGCTCTTCTTCTCCCATGGGAACTTGTGGAGGGCTGTCCCCCAATTGTCCCATCTCCTCCTCCTGAATTGGCTGCTCAGTGGCTTCCTCCGGATGGCTGGCCTCGGCCTCAGAGTCAGAATGTTCATTACCTTCCTCCTGAATTGGCTGCTCAGTGGCTGCCTCTGGATGGCTGGCCTCAGCCTCGCAGTCCAAATGTTCATTTCCCTCCTCGGCTTTTGCTCTGTCCTCAATTTGTTCCTAATTTTCCCCTGAGAGTTCCTGTTCTGGCACTGGTGGTTCCTCTGTTATTTCGATCGGCTGGTCGGTGCTTAGCTGGATTTTCTCCAGCCTGCCTCTTATCCTTGCAAACCGAGCTGACTTCCCACGCCTCTCAGGCTGTTCGGGTGTGCTAGCCACCTGCTCTTCCACCACAACCTTTCTGCGTTTTTCAGCTTGCTCTGGGGTGCCAGAGGAATGCCTACGTTTCGAGGCAGCACGTTCTTCTGTGGCCAGTTCCTTATGTTTTTCTGTATGTCCAGATGCTCTAGAGGAACGTTTTCATTTTACTGACTCCGTGCGCTTCTTGGATTGCTCGGGTGTATCCGAGGGGTGCTTGGGTTTTGGCGATTCTCTGGGCTTCTTAGGTGCTTCAGAGGTACTAGCGGGATGCTTAGCCTTTGGGGATGGTGATGCCACTCCCCCTCCCATTGCTGTAATAAGCTCCCCCCAGCTACTTTGTTGCTGAGTGAGACTGTAGCTCACTATCAGACGAATCAGCCCATGGTGGCTAACCATCGCGTCTTCATGGTGTGCCTTTTTCAGGCATCGAGAGGCATCATGCAGTAAAGAATTTAACAATGCAGGGAGGTTCACAGAACATTTTCTTTTTAACACAGCCAGGAGCTTAAGGTGACGCGGTCTTACCACATCTTTTCGCCCCTCGCAGGTGATGTAGCTCTGCACTACCTTTGCCAATTCGCTCCAAGGTTCTCCTAGCGTTGCCAGCAGCACTCCTTTTCCCTTCACTGTCAAATTCTGTCCTTCGTCTTGGAAAATTTCTATGGTCTTTTGCAATCTCTCTTTCTTTCTCATCCATATTGGTCCCGAGGCTGGTAATCCTGTTACTTCCGCGATTATTTCCTCCGTGACCATTATCTGCTTCCCACCTACTACGGAGTGTTCTTCCTGCAAATTCTGCAGGAATTCCATGGCCACGGTTTCATTTTATTCACGCAGGCAGCTATAATAAGTTAGCCACCCCGCCCTTTCTAGGATCTCCCGAGCGGCTTCGGAGACTTCTAGCTTACTGGGCTCGCTTCTGATAGCCTTGCCTCCCAGGGTTCTGTTTTGAGATCTAGATGGAACAGCAATTACCTGTCGCAGAGAATGTAATCGCAGCAAAAACACAGAGCATGCATGAAAATAGTTTGTAAATAACAACTCTTTGCAAAAATAGCATTATCATGCCATTAACCCATATCGTACCTTCATACCATATCATTTCCGAATGATGTGCTAACACGTGGCCGGCAAAGTAATGAGGTCGGCCCCCCCCCCACGCAATATGATAGGCTGTCCCAGCCGTCAAAATGGAGGAGGGGCCGCCATCTCGTCACCAAGTCATAAAGGAGCAGCATATGGAGGTTTGCCATGTTTCAGATTAGACAAAGAAATACCGATATCGAGGCAAAGGATAGATCGCGTTTTGTATAAGCCTGCGTGATGTGATGCAAGACAGGAGGATAGGACATCTGGTGCTCATATAAAGTCTGCGGTAGTCATAGTCGATACCTTTGCCATGATTGGCGGTGATAGGGATTCATGCGACGTATCCATCAAAGTGTAAGATATAATTATTACGAGGATAGAAAGAAGTATTTAATAT
>APFE030365371.1:0-29547 GCA_000404065.3 Pinus taeda
TAGGTGAATAATCAAGTATTAAATTAAAAGAAAAATATTATAATTATGCATGACATGCCAAGTGTCACCTATGAAGACTCCTATAAAAGAATGGGCAAGCCATGAGAGAAGGGAATTTTTTTGGGAACCCTATTTTTGGATGGATGATATGATGTCAAAGCAGTGACTACGAAGCTATAGTGAGTTTGGTGAGGTAGAGGATTTCTTTTTAGAGAGGGGACTCTTGAGCTAAGGTTGCTCCCCTCTGCCAGCTAGATTCTTCCTCCATTGTACAACCCCATTGCAGCTTGGGGGTCCGCGGGGAAGAAGAGTACCCAAGGAGTAGGCTGGGAGGTTAAGTGGTGGGTCTCGTTTTCGAATCAAGTGCGTCATCATACACTCGCAGAAGTGACCGGCAACAAGGAAATACCAGTGATAACAAAGCAAGCGGAGTCTCGCCTCTCTGGTGTACGGTACATGTGTATTTCATTACTACTTGACCATCATGATATCAATAGAGAATACACATAACCATTAATTATATCATAATCATAATATTAATAGAGAACATACATAACCATCACATTCGCTGATAATAGAGTCATGTTTCTGGATCCTCAGCCTGAGTTACTCATAGACTAAAGTATGCAAGATAATGTCATATTAGAGTCAGGAAACTAGGGTGGGCACTACACTTCATTAAATTACTGGACGAGATCAGGTGGCGGGGTGGGTTGGAGGATTTTTTCTATAGGTGATACATGCTATGATTAATATTGTGGACATGATAGGGGTTCCTTTTATTTTATATTTTTTTGGACCCTTCTTCTCCCTTCGCTCTGTTCGAGGCCACCTCGACTTTATTTCCAATTTTTCTTGTTGCAGGTCTTCGTACCTACCCAGATATTTCATGCCGGATTGGTCACCTGACACCCTAGTCATCCCTCCTGAGTTCTATGGACCTACCAAACCTTTTTAATTATGGCACCTCTGCACCTGAGGCATTTATTAGGGCCAAATTAGAGGCTGAGGTGGCACATAACATTGGCGATTCCGTGAACTCACACACAGTGGCAGGACATGCACTATGGAAGGTGGATGGACACCTAGTGGGCCACTCAGATGGGATTCATATTCAACCTACACGTCGCATGGAAACATATACAAGTTCTATTCATGCTGACCCTCCTATATTCGCTCATCGAAACACATTCCACCATGGCCCTAAACCCAAAGAAAACATTGAGCGGCTATCACTTCTCCTCGGATACAACTTTTGAGCTTCGGTTATGATGTGTTGTTGGATCGAGTGATCAGTCTTTAGAAGTGCACTGTGGTTGGGAGATGGTATTTTTCTGAGCTTCAGGAGGAGGAGATGAGAGGTTGGGTGGTGTTTAAGTGGAAAATTTTCCTCTGCTATTTTCCAATAGTGAGAAAACTCATGAACTCCTAGTAAAATTTTCATTTTCTTTATCAAGAAGATTTGGCGAAAATTCTCAGATTACCGTGGGTGCATGGGCGTGGTTTCCTATCATTACACCCAAGGTACATAGGATTTAATCCACCTAGGGGTACTCCACACAAAAGTTTATATGGGTTAAACTACCTGGTTTACCCATTGAATTCTGGACGAGGAAGGTCTTCATCG
Source organism: Pinus taeda (assembly GCA_000404065.3). NCBI lineage: Eukaryota > Viridiplantae > Streptophyta > Pinopsida > Pinales > Pinaceae > Pinus > Pinus taeda. The sequence continues at coordinate 1,628 of APFE030365371.1, forward strand.
AGATCAGGAATGCAATTAGAAAATTCATTTATGTTGACTTGAAGTGTTTAGGGGCCAGGAATAAACGTGTTTCCTGGATTTTAATTGAAAAAGGTTTCTCAGGAGGTTTCCCTAAGCACATTGAATTGGTCTAGGACAAGATTCACATTCATCAAAGATAGGACTTTTGGTGCATTCCCTTCCATTGTCTCATCTGCCATCGCACTGGACATCTCATGGCATAATCCCCTCGAAAGCATTGGAGGAAGAATAAATTGGAAGAGGAGGCCCAAACCTGGAAGACCAATGAATGAGCTAGTTACCAGTGACATGACAAGGGAACAACAGACACTGGCTAGTTCATGGACCCTCTATGACAAAAAATATCAGGTACTCCTCCTTTGAATGTACTTATTCCTTCTGAATTGAAATGCTTGGATTATCCATCTTCTACTTGTCCTATTGCGGCCCCATCCTCCCCCCTAGTACCCACTCAACTCTCACGACTCGGAATACTTATCCCTAGACATGCCCCCGTTCCATACCAATTACACTTCTATCTCACGTGCCCTTGTCCATATGTTCCACCATCCCACACTAGATTCCCGACTACCTATGCCCTCGCCAACATTTGGGATCCTAAAAAATGGGGTCAATATTCCTTGCTTTACCCTTCCTCTTCCACTCGTTGACATCATGGCCCTTGGAGTACCTCCCCTCTCCCCTGGGTCACAGATCTCCTCCCCCCAAAACTCTGTTGATAATGAAATTAATTTCCTCCTATCCGATAAGACATTGGATCTCAGGTCACTTACTATACATCAACCACACCGTCCACCCTCTCCAATCCCCAAATATGCTCTTAACATAATGGTGCAGCGCATGAACAACCGAGACAACAAACACTTCCAGGGAAGCCTAGGATACTGCCTTTCTCATCTATCGATTTCTCCACTCTTATTGACATTCTAATTTTCTCCACCTCTGAACATTGGGCTCTTAGAGATTCACAACCTGATCACAGGTCATCATGACCTTTTGCCTATCCCTTAATATGTGGGGACTACGGGACTCACACAAATTCATTTCCCTCAAAGAACTCTTTTCTTATGTTAATCAACATCTCATCTTATTACAAGAATCTCTGACTAAAGCTCACAAGGTGATTGATTATTTTCGGAAAATGTTACTTGAGTGGCATATGGTGGTGGTAGACTCTATTGGTCTCCCCAAGGGGTTTGATGCTTTGTGTAACTCGAGATGGGCTATATTTAAATCTTTTAATTTTCTTCCTGGTATTTTTTTATCATGTAGCATAAGGGGGATGCCAGGGTGATTGCATATTGTCAATTTATATGCCCCATATCGGGACAAGACTATTTTCTCAGATAGAATGGAATAGGTTGAGATCCTCAAAATTGACTCTCTCATTGTAGCAGGTGATATTAATGCCACCAATGTCTTGGATGAATGTTGGGGTTCGACATGTAACAGGTACCCACTGGCTGACAGACTTAGAGAAACTATTTACGATAATAACCTGGTTGACATTCAACCACGAAAATTGGTCCCCACCATGCACAATGGTCGGGTCGGTTCTCAACACATCGCTTAGTGACTTGACAGATATCTTGTTCATTTTGATTTAGTGGAAAGGATGGGAATACTATAGTCATAGATTATTAAATCATTTATCTCTAATCAACGTCTCATCACCCTTATTTGGCATAGGGAGTAGACAAGTATGGGAATGCCCTTCAAATTCAACCAGAACTGGTTGGAAGAATTAGAATTTAACAATATCATTAGAGAATTTTGGACAAGACATAGATATTCGAAGGCCTCCCCTATGTTGGCAATCTTTGGGAAGCTACATGCCCTCAAATCGGTGGTGAAGGAAGGGGAACGTGGGAAAAAAAAGAAGATGAGCAGAGAACTCATAGACATCAAAGAAGAGCTAGATAGATTCGGACCAACATTGAATTTGGGATGCCCATCTGCAGACATCTTACTTAACATCAAGAAATTAGAGGAAAAGAAGAAAAATATTCTACACATATAGGAGGTCACTTGGAGATTGAAGAGTAGGGCACTATGGATTTAGGAGGGGGAAAAAAAACCAAATTATTTTATAGATACACAAAACATAGAAGAATGGTGAATACCATTTGGGACATCAAAGATCCAAATAGTTGCATAGTTCATGTCCTTCTAGAGATACAACAAGCAACATCCACATTCTTTGAACCTGGTTATAAAAAGCCAGATGTTGAATGCGCATAAGACCAAGTCTAGGGTACTGATTCATCTCCTACCATGTTTGATGAGGAAAAAATGAAGAATTACATACGGTTGTCAATTTGGAGGAGATACATGTTGTCCTTAAATAATTCACCAAGGACAAATGCCCTAGCCCAAATGGCTAGACCATGGAGATTTTTTTGCATTTGTTTGACATTATGGGACTGGACCTACTGAGGATGGTTGAGGAGTCTAGGCTAGGGGGTAATGTCACACATAAAATCAACTCCACATACATGGTATTATTACAAAAAAGAGTGATACGGGGACCTTCAACAACTATCGACCCATGTCATTATGTAATCTGATATATAAACTAATTTCCAAGATCATAACTCTCAGAATCAAGAGCACTATGTCCACTTGCATTACACAAGAGAAATATGGATTGCTACAGGATTGAAAAATAGATGATGTTGTTGCTACGATGAAAGAGTGTTTACATTCCATACACACTAAGAAGTTGAATGTTGTTGTCATGAAGGTGTATCTCTAAAGGGCATATGACTGTGTCAATTGGGCATTCCTACATATTGTTCTAGAGAAAATCGATCTCCAGGTACGCAACACTAAATGGATCATGACTTGTGTTACTAATGTTAGATATGCAATCATTATTAATGGTTTTCCCACAAGATATTTTTTTGCTAGTAGAGGTTTGAGGAAAGGTTATTCGCTCTCCTCACTTCTATTTGTTTTGGCCATGGATGGCCTCAACCATAAAATTAAAAATGTGTTTTTGGGGGCTCAATTCAATACTCTCAAAGTGGGCAGAGGCATCAACATCTCACATAGTTTCTTTGTAGATGACATTCTAATTTTTGGTATGTTATTGAGGATGGCATGGGCATCCCTACATTATATATTTTACAGGTTTGGGAGGGCTTCAGGACTTCTTATGAATAAGCATACATCTGTGATTCTATTTGGGGAGGGATGTATGGAGGATATAGAACACATTAAAAAAACTTTTGGGGTGGAGGCTAAGAGGAATGGTGTTGGAATGAAATATTTGGATACAATATTAAACCAAACAACTACATAGTTAAAGACTACCTATGGCTTGTTGACACATTTCATAAAAACAATTATGGATGGGAACACAAATGTCTTACACTTGGAGGCAAGGTTACTCTCACTCAAGCGATCCTGCAACAACTTGTGATATAATGGGCACACTTATACTGCCTCCCTGCTTCGATTATTCGGAAAATTAACAGAATAATGGCTAAATTTATTTGGGTTGGTTAAGGGAATCCTCATAAATTCCACCTTACTAGATTAGATGATATCACCAAGCCAAAGAGCCATGGGGGATGGGGTTTGTTGAACATCAAATTGTTTAGCTGGACTTTTCTCATTAAAACATTATGGCAGGGACTGTTTGGTAAATTCCTATGGGGGAATGTCATTTGATCCAAATACCTCCAGGGGATCGAGGCCACACACTGGATACAAGAAGGGCTTGTTGGGAAACTGACTAGTTCCACTATCTAGATCAACTTAAACAAGGTCAAATATTGGCTACTCAAGAGGACATGGTGGATTTTTTGCTCGGGAATGGATATTATCATTGGTAGGGACCGTGTACTTGGAATGAACATTGAAAGGTTCTTCTAAGATAAGATAACTTGTTGCTTAAATAACATAGGATATTTCTATTTGGATCAAGTTATCAGTTCATGGACTGGCACCATTCCAGTATGGAAGTGAGTAGAGGAAATCTATCTACAGGGGATGTGGCCTAAAATTGGGAACAAATTCTGACAGAGCAGCACCAGTCTGATATTTGCAGGGTGAAGCTCAAAGATGTGATTGGTTGGGAATGGATTATGAAGTGATGATCTATCTTTATCTCAGACACTTATCAGTACATGAGAAAATTCCTTCATAACACACAAGAGGTATGTTGGTTCACTAGATTTTGGAAAATTAAGATTCCAATTAAAATCATCTATACACCTCACTGGCATGGAAGAACAAAACCGTCACCTAGGAAAATTTGAAGAAGCAGAAAATGTAAGATCTAGGTATATGTGTTTTATGAAGGCATGAGGTAGAAAGCAATTCACATATCTTAATATGCTTCCTAGTGGCTATAGGGATATGGAAAGAGATATCTAGTAAACTCTCTTTCCCTTATATTAATCATGTCTCAATTGAAAATTTATTTTTATGGTGGAGCAGGAAGACTAGTCCATGGAGGGCCACACCTCTATTCACTTTTTGGGAAATCTGGAGATCTATGAATTTTATTATATTGGAAGGGAAATATCTCAATGTGGATCACATTGTCAACAACATTTTCTCTTGGATGAGACCGCTCCTGATTTTCATTCCTCGACCAAATCGGGACACTATGAGAACTACTAGCCCGATAATATCCTACCCAATGGGATTCTTCAATGGAACAGAATAGAGAGGTAAGTGTGGGTGTGGGGTTTGGATCTACTTTGAAAATAACCAGCAATATAAGATGCATTAGGGAGGAGGTAGAGGAACCAACCTGAAAGAAAAAGTGATGGCCCTATGGGAGCTTCTATACTTCATAAATTTTTGAACATTCTACAACTGAAGATTTTTTAGGACTCGCAATCCATCATTAACCATGTGCTGGGAAATTCCCATATTCAACACCCACATCTACAAGGTTGGCTCCGAAAAATTGAATACCTCATGGGAATTTTTCAAGAGATATCCATTCAACACATTCACCGGGAACACAATTCCGCTGTTGATGTTATGTCCAAGCTTGGTATCTATTATTCTAAAGATGGTATGCAGATTGCCCTGGAGATGGAGGGTTGTTCTTGCGATGCTGACATCCTTCCTTTCCCTTGATGGGTAACACAGATGGTTACACTTATATTTTCTCCATGTTTGTGCAATTATGGTTTCCATATTTTTCTTTTCCTTACATATCTTTGGACATTATTACTACATTTTGTTTTAGACTGGAGAATGGAATTTTTGAGATTGTTTTTCTTGTTATATGCTCTCTAAGAATTATATGTGGTTCATATGTGGATTGCAGCCAATTAGAGATAAATACAGGAAATTTAATGTATGAATGGTGGCAGATTGGCACTACATGATGCTACCAACAATCTGGATTACATGGACTACAACGAACACATAATCATATTTAAAACCATAATTTTTTAATTATAAAAAATTACTGAATTTACGTTATTTACATAAACATGATTATAAGGTTGGAAACTTATACGACGGGGATTTAGAGAGTTCCACGGAATGTTGAGACAACCATAGCCAAAGTTGTGAAAGTATAATGTAGGATAATAATAGCTACTAGAAGAACATGTGCATACAGTAGGGTAAGAAGCTCAACTACAACACATCAAATTGCTAGGAGGTCCTACAGAATAACACCAAGATAGCATACACCATATAAGAACAAACATGTGACATCCATAACTTGAAACCTATCCATCTCGAATCTTCTATAATATGCATCCGAAGGATTGCGTTTATGAAAATCCAATGAAGTTGATGAATGACTTCGCTTCATTAACACCACAAGCAATTAAATTGAGATGGGTTGATACCACATACGAAATGACCATAACTACAACCATAAACTACAAAATGGTTACCGATGCTTGAGATCAAATAATTGAATATACCTGGCAAGTATTTATTCACTGATCCCATTCATTTATTAACCAGTTCAAAGAGCAATGTGACCAATCCCGCATTTTATTGGAAAGTGGTTTTACAAGGCGGTTAGGAAGGGGTTGTAATGGTATCAGAACCATAGGGGACCACACTTAGCTTTGGCAAGATTTGTATACCAGAGCTTTTGGAGGTGTAGATTAATGATGGTTGTCAACTATTCGAATGAAAATGTCGGAGCTGCATGGTCACATGGGATCAGTAAACATTAGGCACATCAATGACGTTGTTTTAACATGTTACGTTTTGGACGTTTTGGTTAGAATTCAATAACATTGTTTAGGTCAAATCTTATTTTTTCTTGTTTAAAATGTGTTTTTGATTATACATATATGGATTCGACACTTTGAAAAACCTCTTGGGCACTCAAATTGGAGAGAATTTTCAACTCGGATTTGTGATTCCAAGAAATTCTTATCTGATTAAACCAAATTAAACCAGAATATATACAGGAAAAACTTCTAAAATGCAACACAGGTAGACTATGACCACATGAAGAAATCATCGAAGAATAAAATATAAAAAAAATACAAGACGATGATGGATGACGTTGTGCCTTGGGCTTTGGAGCCCTTGTGGTTCTCACCACATAAAAAACCCCAAACTGTAATGTTTAGAATAGAAATATATAAAAAAAAGTTGTAAGGGTGCCAAACTAATATCCAAACATAATCACTATGTAAAATTGCAATGTCACGACAACAATCAATGCTTATAAAAGAAATGGGATGCCTTTGTCTATTATAGGTTCCATATGACAAACAATTGTTGATTGGTTCAACTAAGTTTTTTGTCTCCATGTGCAGTCCATTCCTTCAATCGCGGTTAGAATGAGAGAATTAATGCAATTGTTGTGTATTTCAAAAATTCAACTACCATCAACCATACTACATTGAATGCAAAGTCAATGAGAGAGAATACCATCTCTAGCCAGGTAAAAACCTCACTCACATGGTGTATATGGCCTCAAGAGTGATGGTTGTAGTTATAAGAACCATTGAAGTTTTGTGTACATGCTTGCTAGAGGTGTGCACAATTTCCATAAATAATAAAGAATTTGTGATTAAACGAATGACTTTAATGAATATTGAAAGGAAATTAGGAAAAAAAATTAGAAGTTTTAAGAAAACAATTGCAACAACCCATTCAACGAATGACTTTAATGAATATTGAAAAGAAATTAGGAAAAAGAATTAGAAGTTTTAAGAAAACAATTGCAACAACCCATTCATAAAAGTCGTTGGTCGCCATGCTAAGAGAATAAACATACATTGGGACCTTTTTGAATCTTGGGAAAATTATTTTGTCTAATAGCTATTAGAAATGTGATCGAAAATTCCTCATATCTCAATTGGGATTACAATCTCTTAAATTCCAATGGCCAACCATTGTGTGGATGTATTAACAATTATGTTTAAACCACCAATAAGAAACAATGGTGGTTTCAATTACTGTCAATTACGCCGAAAAAAAATCTACCGGAACTCGAGCAGCATCGTCGCATGACCGTTTGAATGGTTGGCTGCCGTCTGTCAATGAAGGTAAGCAGTAATCCATTATCAGCGTGAAACGCCAAGAATGCATGTAATTGTGCCGCAAAATTTGAGTAAAAGGAAGAGCTGACGGGATGAGATGCAGCCGCATATAATTCAATGGTCGATTTCAAGAATATTTCAGAGTCGGATGAACGGGAATGAGATAAAAAACCTTCATTTTTAGAAAAATTCGAGATGATAGCTTACCACTGCCCTTTTCTTACTGTAAAATTTGATCCGACTCTTAGCCATCAAATTTCCTGAAATTTACCATCAAAATAAAGATAACTAGTGGCAATCAAGATAACGATACCTACGCTTTCTCTTACCGTGGTTATCCAAATGCTGAATTGGAATATTCTGAGTCCTGCATTGTATCGACTGTGCTTATGGCCTTATGACCGTAGAACGCAGGGGAACAGCACTCATAAACCCATACATATTCCAACCTCTCCGCTACCTTTTCTTCAGGTTAGTCCCTATTACCTGCCATCTCTGCCATTAAGATATGCAGGGCATTCATATCAGAGTCCTCTTTCTTCTCTGAACAATCGGAGCAACTCGCATTTATAGAATTTTCTGAATGTGTTCTTTTAATTAATTATTGTAGGAACCTGGGAGAGGCTTGGCAGATCTTGGTGTAAAAACAAATATAAATACGGTTTTCTCTACAGGTGGACTGTCCGCAGCTAGATGATAAGGAGGTAATGGATCTGTCCGCAGCATGATGTTCAGATGTATAGAAACTTGCTGACTTATCCGTTTACGCGAAAAGTTAAACCTATATTATTGATTTTCCCTTTGCTTTCGTTGCACTCTGTTTATCAATCTTTAAGATTTTGTGTGTTCTGCATAAATTTTGGGATATATGAGTTGCCCTTATCAATCTTAAATATTTTGTGTGTCCATCAAGTTTTTGATCATGCTAAAATTGTAATAGTGTTAGTGACAATCATTAGTATTACAATAATTATGGGAGATGTGATGGATAACCACTGCAAAATTCGATCATGAATTTCGTTTCCAGCTGGAATCATCGATGTCTCCTCGAACTTGTGTGCGTACCAACATGGTCAAATGGTCGTGTAGTAGTGTTATTTGGGTTCCCTTTCATAGTCAACACAATTGAGTTTTTAGTCAACTTTCAAAGTGCTGAAGGCCCATTTCACAACATTATTTTGAAGGCCCATTTCACAACATTATTTTACGAGGCAAACTTTAATCACTAGATAAATATTTTTCCCTGGTCATATTTCAAAATATTGAGTTTTCATCAATATTTATAATAAGGGTCATATTCTTTTGTTGTCATATTTCAAAATGAGTTTTCATTGATATTTATAATAAGAGCTATATGGTGGCAATGTTAATGTTTTTATCAAGGCGGTTTTTTATTTATTTATTGTTTCTATCTATAATTTTTATTTCTTATTGTTAATTAACCCTTCAAAATTGTTATTGTATAATATGTAATTAGTTTTACATTTTTGTTTTTATTGTTAATAAATTACTGAGACATATTTGTCTCGTACCTAGATTGTGCATGCATAAATAAGTAATTTTATCATTAATAAGATGATCTTTCATTGTGCTTTTTCATTGGGCTTGTACAACCTCGGTTGAGTTGTTTCTAAACTCCATGTGTTTGAAGAGTGTGGCGTAAAAGAAATGCAAAGTGTGAAGATTGTGAAGATAGATGATTGCAACAAAAGGTTAGTCCAATGGAGTAGTGCAGTGGGACGCCCAAACTATTGACTCTTTGTAAGTTTTATATCTTTCTGTCATAATGAAAGATGATTGGAGAAATTTAGCGGCATAATTTTTTTTTTTTACATATCATTGGAACTTAGAGTACATGTTAGAGTTTTGAGTGCTTGTTGTTCTAAAACAAACTGCCAAGACTGAGTCGAATGCCAATAATCGCTGGAATGTTTGCTAAAAGTCTCGGTTCCATGCATCCAAGGGCCGCTTTGTTTTAATTTTGGGAGGCTTTATTTGCATTTACTGCATCAGACGAGAGCTTGTTTTTTTATTTTGGGAGGATTTATTTGCATTTACTGCATCAAATGAGAGTTTACTTACACTAAAATTTCTGAAGAATAATATTTGAATTTACTGCAATAAACAAGAGTTTAGTGAAGGAGCTTGTTGTTTTAATTTTGCGAGGCTTTGTTTGCTTTTGTTTTAATTTGGGAGGCTTTATTATCATTTACTACATCAAACAAGAGTTTACTTACACTAAAATTTCTAAAAAATAGTATTTTCATTTATTGAAGTAAACAAGAAATAAGAGTTTAGTGAGGTAGCTTGTTGTTTTAATTTTGCAAGGCTTTATTTGCTTTTGTTTTATTTAACAAGAATTTAATGATAGTAAAATTTATGAAGGATATTAGTATTTGCATTAAAGAAGAGTTTCTGAAGGATAGTATTTGGATTTACTACAATGTAATTTTTTAAGAGGTTATTGGTAAAATGAAATTTTTGGAGGCTAATAAGATTTGAACCTAGCTCTTTGGTATGCTATTTTTGAATCTAACAATTAAACCACAAAGCCAAATTTATTTGAAATAAGATGAGAAAAGAATTTGTATCTTTTCAGAAGTATTGCATATTTTTTGAATTTCAAAGGAAAGGGTTTGAAGAATATTTGGCTGCATAATCATTATGACTTCAATAGTTTCCATAGTTGGAGTTGTTCTTGATGGAAAGGAATATGATTAAGAATGGTTTAGAAAGCTTAAAAGTGCCCTTAATTTTAACGATTTATTGGAAGTTTGTCAAGGCAAGAAGGATAGTGAAGGAAAATAAATTGCACCAAAGTCGCCTGATAATGGGAAGCAGCGTGTAATTTGGGAAACAAAAGACAACAAGACATATGTATTAATAACCGCATTAATGAAAGAAGAGGTAAGTCGATATAGCATTTCTTGTGGTACTACATTTGAAGCGTTAAAGAAGTTGAAAGAATTGTATGATTCGCACTCAGAAATCGAAATTATTTAGTTATTATTGAAGTTATTTAATTTGGAGATGAAGGATAATGATCCTTTGAAGAGTGTCTCTGAAATAAAAACCATTTTTCATGATATATAAACCACTGGAATTAAAGTAGATTTACAGCTTACATCTTTTATAAAATTCCTTCACCCTGTCTATTCACACTATTTGGAATCTCTCCAAGATAATGGGTAGTTAAAAGACATCACATTTGGTAAAATTGTAAACAAAATAGTTGAAAGAGAAAAGGCCTTTGGGAAGAAAGAGGCCCTAACTAACTCTAATGTAGAAACTTTGTGCCCTGCACAAAAGGATCAGAAGGCTCATGCTAAAACTTTTAGACGTGATAAAAGTAGTAGAGGTTGTGGTAGGAGAAATTATAGAGGAAAGGGGGGGGGGTTGGGGAATAATTAGGGAGACACACAAAGAAATGATAGACAACAAAGGAATTTTAATGATAGACCAACTACCAAATATTTTAGATGTGGTAAAATTGGTTATACTGCTGCTAACTGTAAAATCCCTTAGGAGAAAGTCAGTGAAATGACAGAGCAATTGAATAAAAAGAAAGATCGACCACCACTAGATAAGGAAAAGTCATCGAAGTCTTCACATTACATTGTTGCTCATTGTAAATTTAATATTAATTATGTTTTCAACACTACATTTTCTTCATGGCGAGATAGTTGGATTTTGGATTTAGGAGCCACTTGCCATATGAAATTTATGCAAGATTTTTTTGAAACTTTCAGTGATGATATTGATGGTGTTATTTACTTTGCTGACAAATCTCAAATTAAACCATCTGGTATCAAGTCTAGTCATTTGAAGATATTGAATCTTGCAGATTATGTTCTACATGATGTACTTTATATTCCATAGTTTTAGTGAAATTTGATGTCTCTTATCCATATTTGGCAACAAGGGCATTCTATTCATATATTTGATGGCATCATCGAGATAAGAAGAGCATTTGATCATGCAGTTATTATGACCAATGTGGAAGAAGGTACACTTTTAAAATTAAATGGTATTTTATCTACTAATTCTTGTAAAAGTTATACTTTCTTGGCATAACAAAGTGACATCCTCTCTCCTAGCTTGTTGTGGCATTCTTGATTTGGTCACATCAATTATGACAGCATAAGAATTATGAAAAAACAAGGTATTAAAGGTCTTTCTATAGTTCCAAGAAAGATTACACCTTATGATGCTTGTATTCTAGGAGAGTATTGTAAAGAACCTTTTCATAGTTATTCTTTCAAGTTCACGAAAATTAAGTCTCATACATTCAGATTTATGTGGAGCTATGCCTATTGAAACTGCAAATGGAAATAAATATGTGATGACATTTATTGATGATTACTCGAGAATGTGTTGGGTGTATTTGTCGAAATATAAGTCACAAGTGTTTGAAGTTTTTAAAACTTTTCATTTGACAATTAAAAATGGAACTCAACAAAATATAGGCATTCTTAGAACTGATAATGGTGCTGAGTATACTTCTCATGTCTTTGAACAATAGTTGAAGGACAAGGGAATCAAACATCAAACTACTATATGTTATATTCCATAACAGAATGGCGTTGCAAAACAAACGAATAGAACTTTTCTTAATATGATTAGATCTATGATGTTTTTTAAGAATGTGAAGTTGATGTTCTGGGGCGAAGAAATTCTTTGTGCAACATATATTAGAAATCATTGTCCTTCTCCTATTACTAACAATATAAATGCTTATGAAATTTGGTATAATCGATTCCCAACTATTCAACATTTCAGAGTTTTTGGATCAAAATGTTATGCTTTGATTCCTAAGCAACAACGAAATAAATTAGGAAAAAGAAGTCGAAAATGTAATTTTTTGGGTTATTTTAATACTTCCAAAGCATACAGGCTATGTGATGAAGAAAATAAAAAGTTCTTTCTCTCCAGAGATGTTATTTTTCTTGAATCAGATAAAGCTAATTCCACTGTTGATAGACAACTCACTCATTTGGAGAAATTCACATCTAAAAAGTTCTATTTTGAATATGATAATGATGTTCCACATACTGAAGGGAAGGGGGGGGGGTGGTTCCCATTCTGGACGAGTATGTGGTTTTTCCATCTTTGACTCATGAGAATGATGAGGATGTTATTGTTGAAGAAAATTTGGAGGAGAGTGTTGTTTCTATAGGATCAGAAAGTGTTCCTTAAGAACCTGTACTTCAGGATGAGCAAGCATCACAACCACTTCAACAACCTTTACGAATATCTATACGTGCTCGAAAAGTTCTAAGTATGATGATTTTGAAATAGGAATATCTTCTAAAGGTGATCCAAGTAATGTTTCTCATGATGATGAATTCAATCATTGCAAAATTAGTGAACCTAGTTGTTTGAAGAAGCTGCTAATTGTGATGAATGGAAGAATGCAATGAAAAAGGAATCTGATGCACTTATTAAGAATGGAACTTGGAGGTTAATGGATCCTCTTGTAGGTGTCAAACCCATTGTTGCAAATGGGTGTATATGATCAAATACAAAGCATATGGTTCACTTGATAAATACAAGGCAAGGCTTGTAGAAAAAGGCTACGCTCAGAAGGAAGGTGTTGACTACACAGAGACATTTGATCCTACAGCAAAATGGGGCACGATTAGAACTATGTTTTCTCTTGTAGCTCAGAATAGCTGGAAGATACACCATACGGATGTTAAAACCAATTCTTTGAATGATGATTTGAAGGAGGATGTTTATATGTTTCATCACAAAGATTTTGCTATTAAAGGAAAAGAGAAAAAGGTATCTAAGTTGGTTAAGGCTTTGTATGGAATGAAACAAGCATCTTATGCATGGTATGAAAAATTAACTGAACTCCTTCTCAAGTTGAATTTTAAGTTATTTGATTTGGATGATGAAACTCTTTTTGTTAAGAAAAATGGAAAGTTAGTTGCATATTTGGTTGTGTATGTAGATGATTTGATGATCACAAGAAACAATGATGACTATATAGCATCTCTTAAAAGAGAATTATTGAAAGTTTTTTACATGAAAAATTTGGGTTTATTACATTATTATTTAGCGATTGATGTTGATCGGAAACCCAAATACATTTTCATTTCTTAGAAAAGGTATCTTGGACATCTATTGGATAGATTTGGGATGCAGGATTGTAATATTGCCACTACTCCTATGGAGTAGAATTTGAAGCTTACTTCCATTGAAGGAAATATGTTTGAAGATCCAACAAAATACAAGAAACTTGTTAGAAGTTTGAATTTTCTAACTACTAGTCAACCTCAAATAGCTTTTGTTGTAGGGATACTTTCTAGGTTCATGCATCAATTATTTGAAGGTCATTGGAATGTAGCAAAGCAAGTGTTCAAGTATTTGAAAGGAACTCAAACATATGGCATCAAATATTCCAAAGTTGCATATTTCCATCTCACTGACTATTTAGATTCTGATTTTGATGGAGATAAGGAGAATGGAGTCTCTATTTCTGGTTATTTGATGAGTCTTGGATTAACAACCATCAGTTGGAGATCACACAAGAAATTTGATCCTAATGATTCTACCACCGAAGCCAAATATGTTGCAACAGCTCAAGCTACAAAAGGAATCATTTGGCTTCGCAAAATACTAGAAGACATGTATGAGAAACAAAAGGCGTCAACTCCACTACTCGTTGACAACTCTTCTGCAATTCAATTGGCAAAGAATCCCTCCATCAGGCTAGCCGGAGAGGACCCTTCAAGCCCTTCATGATCGAAGAATTAGCATATTAACACCAAATATCACTTGATTCGACATTATGTAGAGGCCAAAGTTATTCATCTGACACATTGTCCTACTTCAGAGCAGATCACATACATGTTTACAAAGCCATTGGGATGTGAAAAGTTTGAAAAGTTAAAAATGCTACTTGACATATCAGATGTCCCTTCAGATTAAGGGAGGAGGGTCAACTAATCCTTCAGGATTGTTATTGTATAATATGTAACTAGTTTTACATTATGTTTCTATAGTTACTAAGTTATCGAGACACAATTATCTCGTACCTAGATTTCACATTTATAAATAAGTAATTTTATCATTAATACGATGCTTTTTCATTGTGTTCTTTCGTTGTGGATTTTATTTAGGCATGTACACTTATGACAAGTCTCCACTAACTATTATCATTGTTGCATCTACATTCCTTAGTGTCTAGACCATCTGAGGTATTGAATAGCTTCCCATGCATGCAATTTTTGCATAGCCAAGGGCATAGAGAGTTTGAGAGTTGAATTCCATTGAAGGGGGCATTGTGATCGAGACATCTATATGTTGAAAAACTAGTAAAGGCCACTCAAAATGCATCATTTTTCTTACAGTCAAAGTTATGTCCAATTCACTCGTTCACTTTCTAGGCTTTGACATACTCAAACATCACCATTTTTGAGAGATTTGAGTTACAGGGAAAACTTTGTTAATTTGTTTACTTTACTCCATTTCAAAGTTTTCAGACTATGCTACAAAGAAATAATGAAAATTCAATATATTGAATGTGTGAAGCAATGTTAGTTTACTTCTTTATACAGATATGTATGTATGTATGTATGTATATGTGTGTGTGTATATATATATAATAAATATAATATAATATTATATGTATGTATGTATGTATGTATGTATGTATGTATGTATTCCCAAAGGAATCTTAGAAAGTGTTATCTGTACATTTTGATGTGATTTTATATGCACTTGCAAGAATCAATTGGCATGTATCAAAGCTTGTGACATTTGAATATGTGGTGGCCAAGGATTATCATGCTTGCCTTGACCATGATAAATTCCGCATCTAGAGTTTTGCAGACTTCCACCACACTCCATTGTTATTTACATGAATGTGTAAGAATATACAGACATATGTCTGACTCATAATCAAATACTCTATGAGAGTTTACAAATTGTTTCGATGATAGAAAATATCATATTTGTCGAATGGAACTTTTGAATTGCAATAAGCATGTTGTTGTTGATGCCATTGGTTGTTAAAGTTCTTGTTGAATCAAGTATTATCAAAATGTTAAACATTATATTACAACATCTCTACTATAGTGAGCTAGAGAGGCCTAGGCTCAATAGAGTTAATTAATATCATATAGTTGATTATTATTAAAAATATATTTTTATTGTAATAAAATTAATTAATGTAATATGGTTGATTATTGTTACTTAGTTAAGAATGTGTTTTTTTCTAAAAAATTTGCAAGTCCAAATCCACAAAGGTAATGGATGTACAATTTTATAAATTTTAATAATGAAATTAGTGTATAAAAATTAAGCCTCTTACTGCATGAACAAGAGAGTCACATATACCAATTTGATATATAATTTTAAGTTAAAATTATATTATTAATTAAATAATTATCTTAGCATTTCAATATAGTTATTTTATTTAAATATTTTTTAATTATTATCTTAATAACACCTTATATGAAAGTCAATTAATTATATCAAATAAGATTGATATATTCATATGAAAACTTCCCAGTGATATCAGAAATTTGGTTCTGACCGAACCATTCTGGTGGATTGTTCTTTTAATGAAATCTCAATTTAGAAGCATGATTATAATTAAAAAGATGGACGTAAAACGTTTTAAGCTCCCAACATAGTGTGGAGTTTGCTGGAGAGCGATGAAGGACTAGAGGTGAAAATACCAAGCGTGTATATGGAAATTCATCTTACAGGTTTGCATTTCTATTAATGGTCTCTACAGGACTACTAGTATCTCTTCCATGCTCTAGCTTGGGATGTTGATCATTACTCGTACTCTCACTAAGTTCAATTACTTCAGGATTGGGATGGTTTATTTGGGATTAGTCGGGATTAGGTTTTTTTTTATCTGATAATTGATCTACCTCTATGTTTCCTAGTATTTCCCACACTCAACCTCATTGATTACTATTCCCCCCACCCTGTCTTGTGCTGCCACTATTCTTGCCTATGTATCTTTCTACATTGGCTATCCTTCACCTGTTATGGCCTATTGCTGCGGTTTGACTAGTCTTTGATGTCTCCACCAACTTCGGGTATGTTTCACTTCCTCTTTTCTAAGATTTTTCACATTGTCATCATTTTTATTATCGCCATATACATTCTCTTCTATATGATTTTATACCAATTACAGAACATCAGAAGGCGAACACATGGCTTTTTGGGAGGACATACTTAGTCTTGCATGCTTGACTACGAATCAGGATAAGGGTTCCTTCTTTGCGACTATGAACTACACAATGCTCTGGAGGAGGTGGATTGAAGCGTTTTTTTATTTCCAGACCTTACAAAGATATCATTGTCAAATATTGCAACCGATGGTGGACGTGCTTATGATGTTGTTGTTGTTACTATTGTGAGGGAATAGATCTCCATTATTTTGGTACTCCTAGACCAGGAATTACAGGTGAATGCTCTATGCCGCCCGCCTCACACTGGGCTAGTTGTTGGGGTGGCACATTCTTTTTTCCGAAGTTCTTGTTGGAGGATGGTAGTTCCTTCTCGGCCTATTCAAATTTTTCGGTAGTTGGATCCCTGTTTAAGGTGGTCTGCATTTCGAGGGCACATCCATTATATTTAAATATCTTCATGTTGTCGCTATTACCTCCCTATTTTCGGAGTATCTTTAGCATCAGAGTTGATGTGGAGTTGGTAATTTTGGGGCTCTCTTCATTGTCATAATAGCTTCATAGTCACTACTTTGACATCATATCATATGTAGTGCCCACCCTAGTTTCCTGACTCTAATATGACATTATCTTGCATACTTTAGTCTATGAGTAACTCAGGTTGAGGATCTAGAAACATGACTCTGTTATCAGCGAATGTGATGGTTATGTATGTTCTCTATTAATATTATGATCACGATATAATTAATGGTTATGTGTATTCTCTATTGATATCATGATGGTGATAGTAGTAAAGGATAGACATGTTTCTATTAGTGTTATAATGATGATAACATCTCTATGTATGGTTCCATTAAGATTATGATGATGCTAGCCATGATGGAGGTATCCCCTATGTTAGCTACTCACATTAGCTCTGGTTCACAATGAACGGTGATGTGAATGACCAGGGGATGGTAATTAATGCTATTATGACAATGACTAACACTGAAAAACTTGGTTACTAGTTATTATTGAGTATGGCAGGAAAACCATCAGAGGCACTCGCACATGACGAGTTGACGACACCTGGTTTGATGAAAATTTATATTATTTTATCTTTGAAATTATAATCGATTTTGAAACCTGCTACATATGGTTATCTATATTCTGATGATATGTTAATGGTTGCAGGCACAGATGAGTTGCTTGGCCGAATGACTCACATATGGGTAATGCGGTTGTACAGGTGGATGGAACTACATGGGAAGGGTGGGACAGAGTCCCTAATCTCACCCACTAGCACTCCCACCGTGACTTGGGCTGGAAGGGTTGAAACACCTTCGCCTTGAAGATCACAATGCCATGAGGGCAGGTCCCAAAGTTGGGTCGCTCATGAGGAACCTACTGGGGGACGCACATCAAGGCGGATTCCTTGATCCCCGGCACCATTAGTCTCACTATAGCAGGCAACATAAGAGACTATAGCGGTCTATGACGTTGCACGATATTTTCCCCTCGTAGTCACTGGACGCTTGAAGGGCAAGTGGTGTGGCACCCTTGGAATTTCAGGGAAATTATTGAAGGGCATGACCAACTTGGCACCCTTGGCATCACAATTAAACAGTTAGATGTGGCACCCTTGGAACTCCTAGGGAAGTTCTTGAAGGGCACAACCAAACTTGGCACCCTTGGAATCATTAAAAAAATAGATAATAATAAATAAATATAAGTAAGGAATGAAAGCTAGGTAAAGTTACACCAAGGGAGAATGATGATTAGAAACCAAGGAAATTAAATCAAAAATAAAACTTGGATTAAGGAGGATCATAGAAAATAAATAAGTAAATAGAGTACCTTAAAAATCCTACCCTCCCCATGTTGGAAAATGCTAGGTAGATGAGGTGGTTTAATTAGATAAAAGGGGAAGACAAACATATTGTAAGGATAAAGATTAATCCTAAACCAATTAAACTTAATTAAAAAAGAGGAAGGTGAATTAAAATAAGAAAATAAATTAAATTTAGAGAATTGTAGAGAAGCTCCATGTGGCATCAACCAACATAAGAATATCCCTCTAAGAAATAACCTGAGTTAATGTAGGAAGTAGATTGGGGATAAAATCTTGACTCATTAATTGACTCCAAGTAATAAACACAATTTAAGGAATAAAAGGGGGGAATAAAGAGACAATTAGAAGAAGAAATAGGAATCTTGTGGGGTGAGGAAAATATTAGTTTAAATAAAAAGTTAAGTAAATAATTTTGGGTGACCCTTGCTGAGAGAATGACACATGGGTAGGTGAATAATCAAGTATTAAATTAAAAGAAAAATATTATAATTATGCATGACATGCCAAGTGTCACCTATGAGGACTCCTATAAAAGAAGGGGCAAGCCATGAGAGAAGGGACCTTTTTTTGGGGGAAACCCTATTGTGGGATGGATGATATGATGTGAAAGCAGTGACTACGAAGCTATAGTGAGTTTGGTGAGGTAGAGGGTTTTTAGAGAGGGGACTCTTGAGCTAAGGTTGCTCTCCTCTACCAGCTAGATTCTTCCTCCATTGTACAACCCCATTGCAGCTCAAGGGTCCGCGGGGAAAAAGAGTACCCAAGGAGTAGGCTGGGAGGTAAACCGATGGGTCTTGTTTCGGATCAAGTGCGTCATCATACACTCGCAGAAGTTACCGGCAACCAGGGAATACCAGCGACAGCAGAGCAAGCGGAGTCTCGCCTTCCGGTGTATGGTACATGTGTATTTCGTTACTACTTGATCTTAGATTAAAAGGATATAAATGTTTTGATATGTTCCTGAAATGAGCTTCAGTAATGGGTGTGTTGAATGAAGTGAAAATTCAATGCGTTTCTTTCTGGTCGTATTTGTTTAAAAAAAAAAAAATTATATATAGCATAATCGGGTCTTTACACTTTGTATCAGAGCAGGGTTGAACCCTTGAGACCTATGGACCCATGCATGCATGACTAGTTTTGTTAATTATTTCTTTTGATCAACTATGGCATGGAGAATTTGTGTAAATTTTATGAAAAACAAACCATCACCATAACAATTTCTTGCATGTTAATGGCCTGTCATTAATTTTTTTTTTTATTAACAAGAGCACCAGTCAAGTCGAATATTAGAAAGCTTATTTTTGGTTGCAAAAGAAGCATAGCTATATCCACTAAGATTGCCTTTTCAGAAAGATTCATTCCCATGAATTCAGTGCTAGTGTTTGCTAGACATTTGAACCATGTTTTAATTCTTCCCCTTTAAATATTCTAGTTTCTTTAGAATATAATTTAAAAACTATAGGCACTCAATTTCCTATATCGTTAGGTAACCAAAAAAAAAAAAAATTTATACAGTACTCACACCCAAAATTTATAGAAGAATTCTTGTCATAATTTATTTTACCAAGAGAATGTAGCAGTTAATACACGCGGTGAAGAGAGAGGAGTACATATAATTTAATCGTGGTTAAGCACAATTATATTTCTAATTGAATTAATAATGCAAATTTTAAGCCAATGAAAGTAAAATTTCCAATCTGTTTTAACTGTTTGCAACCCTACTGTTGGCCCGGACTCCTCCTTGGTTGCCAGTCAATACACTAATCTCTCCCATTTTTATCATGGCGGTAGCAAATTTTTCTGCCATCCTACCAAGTTATAGCTAACTGTGGTTTGTTTACATCTAATGTAACCCTACTTACAGATCCAAACACCAAATCCAGTGTGACTGCAAACTCATACAATAAACATAGAAAAATGTATTTTATTTTTATTATAAATTTAAAATTTTAACGTAAAATAAATTATAAATTAGAAAAACTGCAAGGAAAGATCGAAGTTAAAAGCACTCTATTACTAAATTCATATCTAATTTCACGTCTTTGCATAATCCGAATTTCATTTTGGTAGAATTCATAGAAAAGTTATGTATGTGGACCGCATCATGAAGCTCATATAACTTTAATACTTGTTTAAATTCTAAAGCCCTTATTTTTTTTGCATAATCAAAATATAAATTAACATAACTGCTAATTTCATTTCCTGAACGCACAGCATATACATCATTCTCTATATACAAAAACTTTGAGTCTTCTCAGCCCATTTTGGTTGTCTGCCGATTTTGGTTGTTTGTATCCTGCAGACCTCTCATCAATCCTTTTAAAGGTTCTTGGAGCCATCCAAACTCACGTATCACCGTTGATGCATCCATTGTCCACGTAGTAGTCGTTGTTTTGCTGGCTTCCATCCAAGTCTGATCTTGCATGCCTGCACACCCGCCCTTACCATGCGAAAACCGTCGAATTTTCTGCAAGGCGATTCGATCCTGAGACCGCTGGACTTGATAAGATAAGCCCAAGGCAGAGTTTCTTCATTGCCCCAAATTCTGATAAATATACTAATTTCAGATTGAATATGTTGCAATAATGGTCGATGCATCAGTCTTTCAACCAATTCTGCAGTGACTCACCATAAATTTAATTCATAGCTTGCAGTGGCAGTGGATATATATTAAAAAAAAATTAATTCCGGTGTACGGGGTTCCATGTGTCTTGATAACCAGAAATACCTCCTCCGTTTCGGCGACTTCAAAACCCACCACAAGCTGAGTTGCCTTATCACTCCACAAAACTCCAGTTCGAACCTTTATGAAGGTTGGTACGCACAGATTGCGGGGTCTTTACACTTTGAAATGTTCGTCAAGGAGTATATTGCTAGCTTTAATATCCCGGTGCACAATAGGTGGCTTAACTTCCTCATGAAGGTATGCAAGACCACGAGCAGTTCCAATACAAATTTTGGTCCTTGTTGGCCAGCCCAGATTTATTGCAGTTTTATCTGAACCAAGTAAGGCTTGGGAATTGCTATTGTTTTCCAGGTATGCATAGACCAAAATTCGTTGATTTTCTTCTACACAACACCCATATAGCTTAACAAGATTTTCATATTCGATATCAGAGATAACAGCTATCTCAGTTAAAAACTCACGAACACCTTGACTTGATTCAGCAGAAAGCTTCTTTACTGCCTCCGGTGTGCCATCCTTCAAAATTCCCTTGTACACAGAGCCAAATCCCCTGCCCAAATTTTGTTGTCTGGACGAAAATCCCTTGTTGCCAGTTTCAGCTCCTTATAGGAGAAACGTTTAACACCTTGAATGATTGAGAAATCTTCTCCAGATTTTTCAGCTGTTTGTGCTGATTGTTTGGTCCTGGAAATTCTACCAAAACAATTCAAAGATTCAGATATATTTCTGCCGAAAGGACCCTACTTGTCAGGCATAGGTTGAAAGCAGGTCCAAAAGAGATGCTGAGTGTGCCCTCCAGCTGGAAGCAACCTCCATAAATTGGTATTTGTAACTCTTTACTGACACACCCTCATGCATTGTCTGAGTAGAATGTAACTGTTCCTATGAACTACTTTCATACCTGTGCCCTCAATGGGTCTAAAAGAGGTACAGATCAACACTCTTTTCATTGTTTATAAAACTGCCCCTGTTGATACGCTCATACATCTTCAGAATAGAATATAACTGCTCCTATAAATTGTTGTCAACTCTCTGCCCTTAATGGTTATAAATGAAATGCAGAGCAGTATTCTTCTTGCTGTTAATAAAATTTTTCTATGTTGTTATTTCGTCTCTCAGAATAGGTTCAGAATAAGCCAAAGTAGAGTGCCCTCATCATGTAAACATTTAGTAACCCATGCTGTGAACTCAAGTAATTAGTTTGCTACATTTATGGTCATCTTATTTGGTTGAATATATAGGGTTCTCATAGTATTTATGGTCCAAAGGTATGCTGCCACAACCCTTCATCTGATTTGCAGCATGTCAATATCTGCTATTAAAGATGTTGTTTCAGTCTGAAGTATTTATGTTGATAATGGTGCTGTTAGAAACCTCTTCGAATATAATAAACAGGTTGACAAACTAGGACATTACCTGTTTCCATAAATGTTTCATGCATGTAAGCCTTTGAGATTGACAAATCACTGTTCCTGGTGCAAGTTTCTGTAAGGATTAGCTCTCAGTTCAAAAATATAGTCCTTCTAACATGGATGCCCACAGCCCTCAAATCTCAGGCCAAAAATTATTTTAAAATGTCAAAGGTCACCACATATAAATACTTGTTCAGAACTGGGTGTTGTTGTTATTATTCTAGGTTTGATTAATGGACCGGCCTAGGCTGCTGTTAGATGCTCTGATTTGAAGTTTGTTTTCAATATCGAGCTGACTTATTACATAAGTCATGTAAGGCACCCGCCCCATGCTACTTTTAGTCTTGATCATCAAACTTGTGAAAACCATCCTCATTATAGTCTATCCTCTGTAAAACCAATGATAATGCCTTGACCCTTTGATCCAAATAGTTCAGTCCATTGATGCATAGTTAATGACCTTAAAGGCATTAGAGGTTATATCCAAACAAAACATTGACAACAACTATTCATTGCTTTTGAGGTCAATATCAATGTTCCCATTATATCTCTGCTGGCAATTCTAACTACGAATATGCCCCTGCTTCAATATTTCATCAGTGAACACACCTGGGACAAGTATGTGTGTTAGTACCATGTTGGCGTGTGTTTAATCCAGCAAATGCTTGAATGTACACATTGTAAATATTAAATATACCTCTATATTCTTATATTTGGTTGCTTCAGAAATAATCTACTATAAATCCATATATGTACAGATTGAGGTTTCTTTCCCTTGTGCTGTTGACTGAGTAAAAAAAAAAACGTGTCATGATTTGAGAATACAACACAGGAGGTAAATTGTTGCGTTTGAGTACTGAATTATCTTTTACATCCACAAATCCTTCCTATATGTGATTCATGGTGGCTTAAAATTGTATGTGCTAATGCAGCCTGTGATGAGTACATGGATTTAAGGTCATATGCAAATGCCCACCGGTGAATATAACTTTTATTTCGTGAGAGTGCAATTTATTCTAGTCTTGTCCCTATTAATTGTCTTTATTCTGGTGAGCTTTGTCATAGTGCACAATGGCTCGAGCCATCTACCAAGGTTATGGCATATTGTGTTGGCAGAGCAGTTGAACATTCAAATTTATTTAATTTAGTGGGTACTGATAGTGTAAAATTAGGTCAGAAATAGGTAATGACATGAAGGAACTATGTAACTGCAATAAAGGTTATGAACATATTTCAACTATCTATAGGCTCTATTATTTGAAGACATAAATGCAATGTCCCTCTTTTCATTTTTGGTGCTTACGATGTTTTTCAACATGGTATTAGAGTAGATTGTGGGGCCTCTGCACAAGACATGACTCTGTGTTTGGACAGAGAAGGAAGCCTCTTCTGTTCTTTCTTACCTAAATTAAAATTCTGATTTAAGAGTCGACAATTTGTATGTTTTTGCCTCATCGATAGCTAATCTGATCCATTGTTTATCTCACTTGAATGTGAGCCTTTTCACAGGTTATCATGTATTTTCTTATTATATGACACATACAATTTTATGATGCATTTTCATGCTTCTTTTGAGTGTGTAGTCTTGCCCCTTTGGAAAACATTTCATGAAGAACCAACAAGATCAGGGAAGATTGCCATTGAAGGTAAACAACTATTACCATTTGGTTGCTGTTTCCCCACTTCTAGGAAAAACAAGTAAATTGACATGTTGAAAGGAAGTAAGTGGACTCTTTGAGTTGAGTGAGTAGTCTCTATGTATGAAATGTATTCTTACAGAAACTTATTCTAACGAAGTTGTGGATAATTAATGCTATTCCATGATAATGTGAGCAGCCATGCACTGAGAGTATAGCGTAATTATGCATGGAGGTTTGATTAACCTCAAGCCTTGGCAGCATTTGTTTAATAAGAAGACTAGTCACAAGAAATAAGAGGTCTAACATGAATGTTACTAAAATTCCGTTGTGATGGTTGTCTCACCCAAATGTTAAAGAATGGTTATCATCAGACTACCAGAGTTTTGCAAACATGCTTGAACCTGGCTATAAAACAGTTGCCCTTAAAGAAACAAAAAGAGAATTAATACTTACATGTTCCAAGTGATCAGCATTCTAAGTTTATATGTAGGTGTTAAGGAATCCAACTTCGTGTCAAGCAATAAGTTGAAGGCAAGAAATATGTGATAGTTGTGTTGTTTTATGGAGCAGCTGCAAGTATGCGGATGGAATTAACAGGCATAGCTAACAAGGTGACTATTAGCCTTTGGTACCCTCCAAGTATTAATAGGTAATCATGAATGATGCTTAAAGAAGATGGTGCATAGGTGAGTTCGCGGCCTTGAGCAAGCTGCAATTTTCTGAGTTTACAAAGCACAATATTAAGTGTTGGGTAGCAACAGAAGTAGGTTTCTTGATCGTTGCAGTGCTTAGTTCCAAAGTGTCTAGAGTTAATCAAATGCTTGGTAGAGTTAATCGTAGGGGGGACTGCCAACAAATAGTGAAATGCTTACCAAGGGGAATTGTTAGAAGAATACTCACATTCACATTGATTAAAATGAGCGCCTTAATAGTTAGAACTGTATCTGATTTTGTACATGTAATTGTAAGATGAAGCAATATTTTTCTAGATAATTATGTAATGAAATGATGATATAATTGCCATGAAAACCAACACATGAATTTCTGATCACTGTATACTTTATGATTGGATAAATGAAATACATTTCTTTTTCTTATGATGCATGCTATGTCAACATATTATGGTTGACAATGGTTTAAAATATGTACTGGTTTTGAAATCCATATGAGGTAATAGCATTGATGCTGTTTTCAGTTGATTAGCTGGTATTTTTATATAGAATTTGCTTATTTCTCACTAATGATGTTGAATTGAGTTGATTAGCAGGAGTTATTTGATATTATTTGTTAATGATGTTGAAAGTGGTTCTTGGGAGCATGGTTCATGTCAAGGAACAAACTATCCAAGATGTGCTTGGTATACATTGGAAAAAGACAAAATGTCTTAGAAATATTGAAAGTGACTCTTTGGAGCATGGGTCATGCCGAGGAAGAAAATATTTAAGATGTACTTGGTATACATTGGAAAAGGCAATGTTTTATAAATTACCCAAGGTTTGAGATTGTTGGTTTCATTGATTTATCCATGGGAATACCATTTTGTTGGGTATATTTATATCATGAGATGCATTCATGTTGCTAGAATGTCACTTTGGGTGCAAATTTATATCTAATAATGCTATGACATCTGTTAAAGTCGTATTTACATCCGTTTGGAATAGATGATCCTCTTGTTGATTTATTTTTAAATCACTTGAAATGAACATGCATGCTTGCCCAATGCATGTTTTGAATCCCCATGTTGAATATGTGGATTTGATTGGACACACCTAATGATTTTTTTTGTTATTATAACCTAAATTATAATGATTGGGTGTTGTTGTTATTATAACCTAAATTATTAATTATTTAGGAGGTTAAATTATTAATTACTTTTAATTAATATAATAGTAAAAGTGTTAAGATAAATACCAAAATTTCAAAAAAAAAAAAAAACCCTAGTGCAGTTGACTTAATCAAAGAAATTGATGAGTTGGGGAGATCGTAATTTATTGTTATTTAAAATAAAAAATTTAGTACTATGGAAAAATTCTTGGAAGATTCAAACAATATAAAACTTGAACTTATTAATCTGTCCATGGCCTCGCTTGGTATGTTTGTAGAGTCGGTTGTCTGTTTTTGTTTGGTCTGGTGTTGGCGTATTGGGGAGGTGAAGGCAATTGGATTTCTATCATTTGTTTTTGTCAGAAAAAAACAACTTCAAGGAAGGCCAGCTGGATTGGTTTATGCCCTGAAATTACTGAAGAGTTTTTTTTTTAACTTTAGTTCAAACCCTGCTTTAATATACAACTCAGATACCCAGAGATGGCTCTGGTTCTGGCTCTATCCTAGTTGTTGATGCTTCTGTTGAAACCCTAACTTAATGTTCAACAGGTTTTCCTTTAACCCATCTTTGTTATATAACTCGCCTCTCTTAATAATGACCCTAGCACACTTCCATTAGATCAATTCTAATTTAGTCGGTAAGTGTTTCAATTAATTTAACTGACCTGGTTACCCAGCTGAAAGCATCAGATATATTAATTTGTCCCATGAGTTGAAGATTGATTGTGATTGTCCTGCTTTTTGTTTTGATTGTTTCTAAATACATAAATAATTATGGGTTGAAATGATCACAGATATAGTCCTTTAGTTATCACGGAATTCGTGGTATAGATACCTTGGGAAAATTATAACTTGCCCACCAGAAGGTTGGCAATAATTTCAGGAAGAGTTCCTAAGATTATGTGATGTCGTTTCTCCTTTATGTTCTAACGACTTCGGGACGAAGTCCATTGTTAAGAGGGGGTGTATGTAGTGCCCACTCTAGTTTCCTGACTCTAATATGACATTATCTTACATACTTTAGTCTACGAGTAACTCAGGCTGAGGATCCAGAAGCGTGACTCTATTATCAGTGAATGTGATGGTTATGTATGTTCTATATTAATATTATGATTACGATATAATTAATGGTTATGGGTACTCTCTATTGATATCATGATGGTGATAGTAGTAAAGGATAGACATGTTTATATTGATGTTATAATGATGATAGCTTTGATCTATATGTATGGTTCCATTAAGGTTATGATGATGCTAGTCATGATGGAGGTATCCCCTATGTTAGCTACTCACATTAGTTCTGGTTCACAATGAACAATGATATGAATGACCAGGTGATGGTAATAATGCTATTATGACAATGACTAATGCTAAAAAACCTGGTTACTAATTATTATGGAGTATGGCAGGAAAACCACCAGAGGCACTCGCACATGACGAGTTGACGACACCTGGTTTGATGAAAATTTATCTTTGAAATTCTAATCGATTTTGAAACCTACTATATATGTTTATCTATATTCTGATGATATGTTAATGGTTGCAGGCACAGATGAGTTGCTTGGCCGAATGACTCACATATGGGTGATGGGGTTGTACAAGTGGATGGAACTACATGGAAGGGGTGGGACAGTGTCCTTGATCTCACCCACTAGCACTCTCGCCGTGACATGGGTTGGAAGGGTTGAAACACCTTCGCCTTGAAGATCACGATGGCATGAGGGCAGGTCCCAAAGTTGGGTCGCTCATGATGTGTTTACTGGGGGGCGCGCATCAAGGCAGATTCCTTGATCCCCGGCACCATTAGTCTCACTATAGCAGGCAACATAAGAGATGATAGTGGTCTATGACGTTGCACGAT
>APFE030365374.1:0-13484 GCA_000404065.3 Pinus taeda
CCAAGCCCCCCCCCCCCGCCACCGACCTCCAAACCTATGACTACTTAACTTACACCTAGGCCCTGAACTTGTTTGGCCCTTGCGTACTTGAGCCTTTGGGCCAAAACCCACTTGTAATTTTTCCATTTCAGCTAATTCATCAACCCCAAACCTGCAAATTCCCACAAATAAGTTAAAAATATTTTTTAATCCTTTCTTACTTAGAATATTTTTTCTATTTTCTCTAACCTTCGCTCATACCTGATTCAGGCATGATTCTTTCACCTGTTAAAAGAGTATCTTATTTTTCCACAAGTGAAGGATCTGAATCTCAAATCTTGTATACTCTTACCAACATGTTCCAGTCATGGAGACCATTAGTTCATTACATCCACATTATCATCAAAACCATGTTGAAGTAAAAAAATAATTTATTCCCAGAGGTTGTTGGAACAACATTAAAGATTGGGCCATCAATACACCAAACAAATATAAAGGTGTGCATTTTAATGCACTTCACAAAACTACAGGGAACTTAACTAATTTCCTAATCACCTATGCTTATATGCATTCTTTTTAATTTATGACAACTCATAATGAAATTAAGAGAAAACAGGTCAGAATACCATACTCATTAAACTAATGAAAGGAACACATAGATTCATGCTCACACAACACATACAGGAATTCAACCATTCCTCAAGAAATCCTATAGGAAACCAACATTCTACTTCACACAAGAATCAACATTACTCATCAATAACATGAATGACTAACCGCACATTTAACATATTCATGGAATTCAAAAATTATAGGCGTTTAAGTAAATACTTATGTTATGAAACAAGTCTAGCAACTGAGATTGGGAATTCAACTCACAACCCAACCTTAGACAAGTTGCAACCAATTATTTCTTTCATCTATCACCCCAAAAACATATTTTAGAGCTTGAGGAGGAGTGCTTAACAATGTAAATTTAATACTTCCAATTGAAATACGGCTTCCAAAGGTTACCCACTTTTACCCACCATCCAATTAGATGACTAAATGTATAGGGACTCAACTATTCTCTTCAGTTTTCACGTTGTCATGTAACAAAGCCTAATCTCGGTTAGCTTCATCACAAAGGTATTTCGTAAATGCAAAGAATGACATCTATAGTACAAAAGCAAAGTTTCATTAGTATATATGGGAATATTCCTCAATTGGAAAGCTATTGATGAATTAGTAGGTACTTCATACCACAAGCTCCCCAGAGGCATTCCACAACCTTAAGCAAACCATTTCTCATTCTTAGCAATTCTAACTCAGACAATCTTATCGCAAGGTTCCCTTATGTCATACAGAATACATCTCTCATTAAGGAAAGTAATATTATGATATCATGGGAAGTCTTTAGCTCGAAATCTACTAATAAATTTTTTGGTGCTTGAGACCATAAGCTTCCCAGTGGTTTCTTCAATCCTAATGAAAACAACTTTTGGTGGTTTCATTAGCCCTTATGCAATCCACTACTTAATTTTCAAAAGGAGGAGAGCTCAATATGGGAAGGTTCCTCAGCTAGGTAAACTACCATGGGAACATAAAGATCACTCTTGTTTGGTATTTCTTGAGAAAGTGTAAGCACCATTATTCATAGCCGAGGGACACACCTAGTGTTTCCTCAACTACCCAAAGTACCTAAGTATATCTGCCTCCTAGCTAATAGATTCATTAATCCTAAAACTTCCCAGTGGTTTCATCAGTCCTAAGTCAAGCCAGATAAGGTGGTTTTGTCAGCCTTAGACAAACCACTGCTCTCAATCATGAACCAACAATCCCTCTTGGGATTCTTCAGTTGGTCTATTCCTGAGCAACTCTTTCTATTCAAATATATTTCTCATCTCCCACCTCTTCATGAGGAATTCTTGCTTTCTTCCCCTTAGTTGACTCTTTGCCTTCTTGAAAGGAAGAATTGAATGCTTTTCCCTCCCAGAGCCTCCTAGCCTCCCACTTCTTTTCTCTTGTAACGAACCAACCATCTATCTCCCCTCATGGTCCATGTAGACCAATCCCCAGATAGCATGACCATCCTTTCCATTAATATTTTTGTCCTTTTCTCGCTTGTAGTTTTCCCCAACAAGAACATGGGCATGCCCTTATTTCAGTTGAATTTAATACGCAATAATTTCTAGTAAAAACATATCAGTTAGCCCATGGCTGACATTTATAACAACGAAGTTCCTCAAGAAATATCCTTCCTCAAGCATTCAAATTCATTTCCATTTCTCTCAACCATTTATGAAATATGGCTAGATAATTACAAGGAATTATTTACAATGTTTTCAAGAGGAATTAACCCACAAGGGATGTCACAAACCCCACCCCCTTGGAGCAACATTTCC
Organism: Pinus taeda; assembly: GCA_000404065.3. NCBI lineage: Eukaryota > Viridiplantae > Streptophyta > Pinopsida > Pinales > Pinaceae > Pinus > Pinus taeda. The sequence continues at coordinate 2,364 of APFE030365374.1, forward strand.
CTCGGTGTTTTGTATCTAGACACAATTGAAAAATGCTTGATCCAAGCAAAATCACAGTGATATTTACATTTAGTTTTATCATACATAGTTTCTTGCACAATAACTCAATGGATATAAAAGCCATTAACTCAACCATCTCTCAGTGGATCTTTTATAGATTTCTAGTGATTTTGTTACACAGTCTGACATATTGAAGTTGTTGTTGATATCTAACCTTGTGGCCAGCTCCATTCACCCAACCCGGGTAGTCCCATATCCATTCTGACATCACAATCACATAGACATTCATGAGACTCCTTCTAAATAAGTGCAATAAATTTAAAATTATGCCTCATGAGTAGATATATTCACTAGGCTAATCCCTGAAACATGATATTTTTTTGTCAGCACGACAAGTTCAAGTTAAATTATAACCAAACCATCATATACCAGTAAGGACTCTCTCCTTCCCAATTTATTTCTAAATATGAATAGGATTCTAAAACTTTCCATCCATTCTTGCATCAACCTTATAATCACGATCAATCATTCCTTCACAAGAATGATCCCTAATAATGACCTGTTAGTTACCATGGCATTTAATGAATTATTTATTCATTAGCATGTTCATGAATTCAACACATAATTACATATTTCAATGAAGTCAAAGTTGAGAGAACCTCCTATATCCATGCAAGTAATGCATGATATTTGGATAAAGGGTCCCAAATATGGGTGAGGAATTTGTTATCCAATTCCTTGATTCTTTCTTGATACAAACCTTGCTATTGTGATGGTTCTCAACCAAAATCATGTCATACCAAACAATGTCTTTATTCCTTCATTGTATCATATTACAAGGATGCCTTTATATGCATATGCATATAATTCATGTAATTTTAAAGTTTAGGAAACGCCCCCTTTATGCCACTCCCATGGTTGTTTTGTCATTGTCTATTTATTCTCATGGACCCAACCAACATAATTGGTTGTCATACTCTTATTTCCTTCAACTTCCCTTCATGCATACACTAGGCTTCATTTGGTTCTACTTTACTCATTGGATTCTACTCAGTTCTTTCCTAGAGCTCCATTATCTTACTTCCACACCAACCAATTTCCCAAGGCCCAAGACATAGAAGGAAAATGAAAATTTATAATAGTTCATAACAACAATACAAAATGTAAAAAAGGTAGCATGGCCATGTGCAATTCAACAATAAAAATAGTGAACCAAATATAAAATGAATCGTAAAGCACAAATTAAATAAATTCCACAATCACAACAAATCAATCCCCATAAGTTCCAATAGTTTTCAACATTTCATGAGTGAAAGCTCATCCCGAGCTATCTTCACAGTTTCATTTAGTCTATTTATTGAAACCAACCACAACAATTAAAATCAACCTTTGTACAATTTATTTACAATTTCCACTGCTTCAACAATGCAAAATGGATATGAAATCCACATCTAATCAGGCATCTAGACCATTTATGATAGGTGACCGACTTTCCTATTTTCCATGAGCATTTAGGTTCCAAGCATGTTTTGAGCCACCTCCTAGACTATCTAGGCTTCCTAAATATTGTAAAACCCGTATCCATAATTCTTGCATTATGGAAAATCCTTTATTAGGTGTTTATCTCTACAAGTCCAACACTTGAAGGGTCCTCTTCCCCTTTGGCCTCTTCTCCTATGGCCAAAGTAGGTTGACCTTCATTAGTAGTGCTAAAATTTTGTTGTGTTTCACCTCAATTGGTGGTGATACTTCTTTCCTTTTTCCAAGGCTATTGACTTGAGTTTCTATGCTTGTTTCTTTTAGAGTTGAAATTGCCTCTTTCCTTCAAATTGACCTTAATATCTAGTTTTTTACTATTTTGCTTGTATCAATGCTTTATCTTTCTAACGGCGTCCTCTACGTTCCATGGCTCATAAATTTGATTCTATATTTGAAATACTACAACAACCCACTAATAAATCTTTGAACTTTTTTATTTTCCTCCTTGAGATAAGGCACATAGTGTAGTAGCTCTAGGAATTTAGTAACATACACCTCATCAGAAATCTACATCATTTTGATTTCATAGAAATCCTTGGCCTTGCAATCAAAATACCTTTCGAACAAGTATTTTTTCTTAAAGTATTCCTAAAATTGTTTCCATGACATCTCCTCTTCTCATATGCCTTGTGCATTCTTTAAATCATCCCACCAGATATCAACCTTGCCATTCTGGTTGAAGGTAGTGTTGATATATGGCAACAAGAAATTCCAGTTTAATTTTTCCTTGAATTAAACTATGAATTAAATTCAAATTCTATTCTCATAGCAACTTAAAATAGTTAAATTAAGTTTATTAAACTTACTTAACTTAGGAAATTCGAGTTGGAAGTCTTTTGGAAGTCATGTATATGTTCTCCTTAATTTGTAGGAGTCCAGTGTGAGTTAATTGTGAGTTGTGAAAAGGAGACTAGTTTCATGAGTTAGTTCAGTTAAATTAGTTCTCAAACTGATTGAGAGAGCTAATAGTGAGTTAACAGTGAGTGGTTTCACTAATGAACTCCCCTAATGCTACTCTAGTTAACTGAATATTTATGCATCAGAAACTCATGCATGTCGATTCTAAGAAAGACCTAATTGAGACTAGAGTGCATAGATAGTGTATTATTTGTTTTAGATTTTTCTGAGTTGCACTGATAGTGCATGCAATTAGGAACTAATCCTTAAGGGATTGTGCTATTTTCAAAGGCTTTATTTCCATTTAAATACAAGCTATCCTTCATAGGCATTACACATTGGAATAGAGACTTGGAGAGCTTGTGAAGAGGCTGAGCTTTGGCCTTGAGCTTGCTTATGAGTTGGAAATTGAATTTGCTGAGTGTTGGGATTGTTCTAGAGGGAACAAGCATTGTAATTTCATCTTGATTTTCCGGATTAATACAAAATAGATAGTGGGGTTTTGAGTTGTGGGTTTCGTCGGATATTTATTGTGTTATGTGCCTTTGATTCTCTTCCTCTATTGGTTTTTTTTGGTCGATGTTTATGGGCTTCCGTTGTAAAGAGTAGAAGTAGATTCTTGTCTCTTGCTTTAGAAAATTGCATTAGCATATCTGAGAATTTCTATGCAAAATTTTCAGAAAACAAATACAGATCTAGATTCCTTGGGAAAATATACCTTAATTCAAAAGAAAAATTGACCGAATCAGAGTTCGAATGAGGGAGATATCGTTGATTTCAAATCAGCTCTCTAGAGGAGATTTAGAAGTTGTGCGTTTCTAGGTTATAGGTGAAAGTTGAATTTGCAATACATACTTCAGGATCAGCAGATGGTGTTCCATGGGTTGAGGTTTGAGTATTCCTTGGAAGGAAGCTCGAATTTCATAGCCTGGAGGGATAGGATGGAGGTTTTGCTAGAAGATAATGGCTTGAAGGAATTTGTTGAACAAGCAATTCCTAAGCCAGCAACTACTGATGCACAGAACTTGGCTGAGTGGAAGAAGTGTGTGGCGAAGGCAAGGCGAATAATCCTTGAGGGAGTTCAAGATCATATTGTCTTGAGTCTCCATGAAAATGAAACCTTGCATTCTATGTGGAAAACATTAACAGACTTGTACCAGAATAGTAGTGATCAAATGAAGTTGGCACAGAAGGATAAAATTCGTAAAATCAAGATGGAGAAAGGTGAGACAATTCCAAAGTACTTGACCAAGTTCACTCAATTTCGGGATGAACTTGGAAGTGTTGGAATCATGGTTTCCGATGAGGATATGGTGAGTCTTGCTCTTCTTGGACTCCCAAAGAATTGGAATAGTTATCAGGACTCTATCAATGGTCGGGAGAAGCTGCCATATTGGGAACGACTATGGTCTGATTTTATGTGGGATGAGATCAGGGGGAACACTAGGGATAGATCTTCATCAAAGAATGATGATGAAGATAATTGTGCCTTAGAGATTAAGACGAGGAAGGGGAAAGGTAAAATTTCCAATTCCAAGTCAGATTCTTATCATGGAGGTAAGAAGAAGGACATGAAGAAAGTTAAATGCTTTCATTGTCACAAGATGGGTCACTTTGCTACAAATTTCCCATTGAAGAATTCCAAGGAGAAGTCCTCAGGAGGAGCGGCAGGTGAGGCTTTGGCCTCACAATTCAAATTGGACTTTTCCAGCATTGAATGCATGTTGTCTTCAATGATGGGAAGTGTCTGGTACTTAGACAGTGGAGCTTCTTTCCACATGACTGGCGACAAAGATTTATTCAGTGAATTGGAGGAGAAAGACCTAAAGATGCATATCGAGATGAGTGATCACGTTAAGTATAGTGTTACTGGTGTGGCCACTATTACTTTTCAGAGGGAGCATGTGACTCCACTCACCTTGAAGAATGTTATGCACATATCCAAATTGACAAAGAACTTGGTATTTGTTGCCATGCTTGATGGTAGATGCTATGCTGTGATCTTTTCGAAAGGAAAGGCATTTCCTCGACACATAGCCACAAGTCAACTAAAGAACATAGGGATTCGAGTTTAGAATCTCTAAAAGATAGAGGTAGAGGATTGTGCTTCTTTGAGTTCAAAAGTGGAAAAGATGTTGAGCCGAGACGTCGGCGATTTGTGGCACATACGATTGGGCCACTTGCATCATGGGGCATTGAAGATATTGCAAAAAATCTCTACCAATCTTCCCAAAGGTATGCTTGAGCAAGTTGATACATGCAAGGGTTGTACTTTGCGAAAATAATCCAAGTCTTCCTTTGGAGACAGAGACAATCAAGCATAGGCTATTCCGGAGAGAGTCCATTCAGATGTGTGTGGACCATTCTCGACAACATCCACAACCAAACACATGTATTATATTATTTTTTTTATGACTATTCTTGTAAATGAAGTGTATTTTTTATGCAAAAAAAGGATCAAACTTTCACAATGTTTTATGAGTTCAAATAATTGGTAGAGAAAGAGTCTCGAAAGAAGCTTAAAGCTCTATAGAGTGATAACGACAGTGAGTATGTCTCCAATGAGTTTAAGAACTTCTATGCAATGGAAGGGATTAAACAAGAGTTGTCGGCACCCAATGACCCTCAGTCGAATGGGGTTGTCAAGAGGAAGAATAGGAGCATAGTAGGGGAAGCAAGGACTATGTTGCATGATTAGGGCCTACCATTACACTTATGGGTTGAGGCATGCAACACAACAGTTTATGTTCAGAACCATAGCCCAAATCAGATACTTGAGATGAAGACACCAAAGGAGGCTTATTCCGGTTAGAGGCCAGAGGTTGGCCACTTCAGAATTTTTGTGTCACCAGTTTATTTCCATGTGACCAAAGATGCATGGAAGAAGCTTGAACTAACAACAATGTTGGGGATCTTTGTGGGATCCACTGATTCACCCCAAAACTATCGGGTGTACATGCGAACTAGTCAGATGACAGTGGTTCATAGGGATATCAGGTTCAATGAGGGGAAGGCCATGCGAGTATCCCTTGAGAGGGAGCTTGAGCTACATGCGGATGAGGAGCTTTTAGCTCCTAAGTTTGAGGGGCCTCAGATTTATGTGGAGCAGCTACATGTAGAGGTTCAAAGAGTGGAGACATCCACTCAGGAAGAGTCTTCCAAAGAGGGAAGAAAGCGCACTAGAGAGCCTGACTTATTGTTGGAAGATGCACAGGAGAATGTGGGAGCACCCTTTTCTAAGTGCAGACAAAGGAGGTCAGCAGAGAGGTACACTGGATACATGGAACTTATGGGTGCATGTGTTGTGATAGAGCCATCTTCCTTTCTGGAAGCAGTGCAACAGCTGGTTTGGGTTGATGTGATGGTGGAGTATGACTCCATAGTTCAAAATAGTGTTTGGGATGTGGTCATGAGACCGGAGGACAAGTCAGGTGTGAGCTCCCATTGGCTTTACAAGGTAAAGCAAGCTATAGATGGTAGTGTGGAGAAGCATAAGGCAAGATTTGTGGCCCGTGGCTTTTCATAGGTAGAGGGTATTGACAATGATGAGGCCTTTGCTCCTATTGCAAGGTACTCATCAATTAGATCTATTTTGGCACTATCAACATAGATGGGTTTGAAGATCCATCAGATGGATGTGAAGACTACCTTCCTCAACGAAATGATTGAGGAAGAGGTGTACATAGATAAACTCGAAGGTTTTAAAACCTTGGACCCTGAGTCCCATGTGTGCTGACTCAAGAGAGCTTTGTATGGGATGAAGCGAGCACCTCATGCTTGGTACACAAGGATAGATAGCTACTTCATTGGGTTGGGCTTCACGAAGAGTGAAGCGGATGCGAACCTGTATCAAATAGTGGTGGAAGGTAAGTTGTTGATCATTGTACTTTATGTAGATGATATCATACTAACAGGTGATGAGAAACTCATCAAATATTGTAAGGAGGACCTTGCAAGAGAGTTTGAGATGAAATACATGGGGCTCATGCATTACTTTCTTGGCATGGAAGTATGGCAAGGAGATGGGGAGTTGTTTGTATCTCAGGACAAGTATGCCAACGAGATACTCAGGAGATTCCTTATGGAGAGCAGTAAACCCATGGAAACTCCTCAAGCTGGTAACTGGAGGAAGGAGGATGCTACTTCAGGGGAACTAGTGGAAGATACTATTTATAGGAATCTTGAGGGTTCATTCATGTACTTGGTGAACATAGGATCAGATATGTTATATGTAGTTAACCATCTTAGTCAAGTGATGGTTAGGCCTACCAAGTTGTATTGGAAGGCAGCAAAGCATGTATTGAGATACCTCAGAGGCACTACTCAATTTGGGTTATGGTACAAACAGAAAAAGGGAGTGAAGCTTCAAGGCTTCACCGATGTAGATTGGGCAGGGAGTCCATTCGACAAGAAGAGCACATTAGGAGGGATCTTTAATATTAGGTCAGCAAAATTTTCTTAGTAAAATAGGAAAGAAAGATCGGTTGCACTCAATTCTACAGAGGCAGAGTACATGGCTACAAGTCATGCAAAATGTGAGGCTATTTGGATGAGGAAGATCCTGGTTGGTTTGTTATGTTAGGAGATGGATCCGATAGTGATTTATTGTGATAATCAGAGTTGAATCAAACTCTCTGAAAATCCAGTCTTTCATGATCAGTCCAAGCATATTGATATCCGGTATCATCATCTCAGAGATTGTGTATTGAGGTGGATCATGTTATTAGATTACAAATATATGGAGGAGCAAGATGTTGGAAATAATACTGAGAGGGGGGGTGAATCAGTATTAGTCAAATCAATAATCTTTTTCTTTTCATACTCAAATTTATATACACTACTTCAATGAAGGTAACTCGTGTGTACACGCAACTGTATTTAAGGCAACCAGCGTATATCTAGCAAACTTATGATTTAGTTAATTCATCATATGTTGATCTTTAATCAGTGCATCAGTACTTCATTAACCATATGAACAGTAACCATGTGCAGTAATATCAAAACAAACCATCACACATAAGAAACACACATGAACACCAAGATTTAAGGTGGAAACCCAATGCGAGACAAAAACCACCTGCTGCTATCTTCTTTTAATATAAGAAAAACCTGTTTACAATCTTGTACTGGTGCAAACTCATACCATTACCTAGGCACCCACCTGCAGAAGGTTACAACCTTCTCTCATTCTCCAACTTCTACTGGAAGGGAGCTACAACCCCCTAGCTCTTGTATTAGCCGATATATTTACTAGTACGTAGGTGCTGACCTACAAAAGGCTACGACCTTATTTCTTCCTCTAGGGACCATGTTTCATAAATTTTCAGAATGGATACTCCTGGAACACAACACCATAATCTGAAGGCCACGTTTCATCCAATTTTCATACTGGACCCATCAACAACATTGAAGCTCAAAATCAATCACCATTGTAATACAACCATCAAATACATCTACATTAACCAATCATTGAAACTCAATCATCAATCTCTGAATCACCCACAACTAAATCACTAAAGGCCCATCATCACTGAAGCAAATCACAATCTACCAATCTGAACATTCAGAATACTGTCATCAAAACATAGTCACCAGAACACAGAGCAGAACCCAGAATTTTGCAACAACAGCCACATCCAACTGCAATTTCAAATATCATACTTCATAACGTATACACTACTTAGATGTGTCGAACCAGCATGTATACGTGCTTTTATCAAAGCCAACCAGCGTACATATCTGCAAATATTAATTCATAATTTTTCAACTATTCCAGACTTCAGTCATACCCAGATCATAACATTTACAGAATAACACATGGGTCAATATTCAAATCTAGACTATACATGATCAAACCACATAATGATAATTCATTTCAAGCCTTAAGATCTCGATCCATCATTAGATGTTATCCCTCATCAACCATTGAGGTTCATCCTTGGTTCAGATCAAGCAATGCACCATAAGTCGATAACCTGCATACTAGATCTCACACTTCATCAGATATTCAATACTTTCACACCCTGACCTAATGATCTTCTCCTCCTTATATAGTTTTAGGCCTTTCTCAATACCTTGGACCAAAACCACTTAGGACCAATACCTTGGACCAAATACCTAGGGTCAATACCTCGGACCAAATACCTTGGACCAAATACCTAAGGTCAATACCTCGAACCAAATACCTTGGACCAATACCTTGGACCAAATACCTCAGACCAAAACTTAGTTTTCCAACATGTATGCGCTTTTCCTCTTATGAAAGTACGTGTATATAGTATACGCTCCTTTTGTTCTGTTAACCTGCGTGTATACACTACTTGGACAAAGTGAACCTGTGTATACCTCTCTTTCTTCATTCTTTGGAGTCTGATCTGTAATCCTTTGTTGTTGTACTATGAACTGTCAATTGAGTGGGTTGCCATCAAGGACAACACCTGTATCATAATGCCAACAATCTCCCCCTTTGGACTTGATGGCAACAACAACACTAAGACACTCTCCCCCTTTGACATCAAGGGCAGAGGGAAAACCAAGATATCCTCCCCCTTTGATATACATTATGTTGTCCATGCTCTCCCGGAGTACATGCTAAATTATCTAATTGAGCTCCCCCTTTGCACATGTTGAGATGCACTAAACCATCCATGTCCCCCCTGAGCACATGTTGAATTCTTAGATTAAGCTCCCCTTTGTACATGCTGAGATGCACTGAAAGCATCCATGCTCCCCCTGAGCACAAGCAAAGTCTGCAAAAATATTCTCCAAAAGAATAACATGACTCTATAACTCAACTAAGTGAGTATGATCTTCCTATCACCAATGACTCATACACACATTCATCTCCCAACCAAGTGGGGATATGCCACATTTGACTCATCCACCCAACCAAGTGGGGATATGCCACATTTGACTTATCCACCCAACCAAGTGGGGATATACCAATTGTTTATACATGACTAAAAATAGAAATTATTACATCATCCTTCCCATGCATAGTGGGGTTACAAATTAGGTCTTTTCATGACCTTTACATCAAATGATGACATTTATAACAAGGAACAACAATATAAACAAGACCATGATAGTCATCAACAACTATCATACACCATATATGATCTGCACCATCAACATCTGTCAGCAGCATCAAGATCAACAGCATGTATGTGTACATCATCAACACAACTATGTGGATCAAGCAATATAAGCATCTTCAAGTACCAAAATCTTCTAACATAATGCTAACAATGCATTATTAAAAGCATATGCTCCCCTTGAACCTGTGCCAACAGTTCATTGTCAGATCTGATCATTGCAAATATCAGTGAGAGTCATGAAGGTATCATCATTAATAAGATATTCATCAACTTTTTAACACCTTATGAGCACCAACACATTTCTACATACACGGGGCCTTCGCTAAGGGAGCAATACCATACCACGTGGGTTCATATTGGGGGATATTTATTGATCCAAAATGGATTTTGGATAGACTCCTAAGTCTAAGTGTTCCTCACAGAGGAAAATGAAAGTCCAAGGAAGTTCCTGGAAATAGCCCCATGGCAGAGATATTTTCATTCTAAATCTACTGCAACTTTAATGGGGAAAAATGGACTTAGGATGCAAAAGTTATCGTAGAAATAAGGTGCCCTTTGTTCTGTGGAAAAGAGGCAAAATCCCCTAAAATGGGCAGAAAAAACCTTATAAAGAGAAATCGCATTGGAAAACGGTCCAAGAGATGGACTTAAGCGGAAAGGAAAGGGACCCCCGATCACCGATCTCCAACATATCGGGTCAAAGGCAGAAATGAATGTGATATCGGGACCCCAGATGGAGCGATTGCGATATTGGCGTCAGTGGATTGCATATCCAAAGGTAAGGACCCAGGCCGATTCAATATTGTGATCGCCGATATCGGCGAATCATAGTTGGCAATGCCATGAGGCAAAGGCAGGGACCCCGGGCCGATGCGAAGTTGTGATCGCCGATATCGATGGATCGGCATCGGCGGTGGTGTTATCGGGAAATCTAGTGTCCATTCAGAGCTGCTAGTCCCACTAAGATAGGTAGCTATCTTAGAAACAAACAAGATAAAGTTACTTGCATTTTCCTTTATTGGAAGTAGATGAGAGAGAAGCAGAGAGTACCAACCTCAGTCTTTCACTTTGCTCCTTGCTTGTTTCCTCTCCCCTCTGACAGATCTTTACCGCTCCTCCCTTGCTTGTCCTACTTCAAAGAGCACCTATAAAGTCAAAGCAGCATGATACCATCAAGCACAGAGATCTACAATCATAAACAATATAGGACCAGATATATATTGACCACACCAATGCATATATCAACTCAAATATACAAGAATGTGGAGGAAAACTCAAATAGCTTTATTGATAGAAAGAGTAGAAGAGAGGATTACAACCCATTGATCTGACCCAGCGTCATCCTCCCAGTATGAAAGCCCTTCTTCACCTCATGAAAATCTTAGATCACTCAACACTATGATGTTCCACAAGGAAACCAACAACACTTCCTTACAAAATACAAGCTTCCAGCCTCTGGATCTCTGGGATGAGGGATCCATATATAGATGTTTGCAGGTGGGTGAGTCAGCTTTTGGGATTGTGATTAGTGTCATTTCTCTGATAGTTCTCAATTCCACTTGGATATTTCATGATCTCTTACTCATCC
>APFE030365374.1:13643-59790 GCA_000404065.3 Pinus taeda
AAACTATCTCTGCCATTTGTCTACTCTCACCCATCACACCCTACAGAAGGGCTTTTCAGTATGCATCGCACTTTTTGCATGTGGCAGGTGAGATGCATCGCACCCTTAGCACTGAGTAGTCTATATGGTCCAGTTTTGACCAGTTCTTAGCAGTTTCCCATGGAGAACTTCTGGGAGATGATGTAATCAGCTGACCTTGCTCCTTTAGGGTGTGAAACAACACTTTTAGGGACTCAGAAGCCCTTGGTTTATGGACATATATGATTGGGGTTGCAGTGCCCAAATATGTCTATAACAGGTGGCATGAGAAAAGGGACGCACCCTCGAGCCAATGCAACTTGAGATTTATCGCACCATAACGTCGCATCGCAGCGATGTACAAGGGGTGATAACGCCAGACCCGATGGACTTTATAGGCGCGGCTTCATAAAATTTGAGTTCCGGTAAAAGGGACTTTTCTGTGTATTAGCACATTTTTCAGTGTAAAATACAAAAGACAATGGAAAGATGCCTGAAGCAATAAAGCGGACCCAAAGGGGAAATAAAGGCACAACTCATAAAATTTGAGTTTCAAAAAAGCAGGATTTCGGGCGAGCCTCAAGCAGTAAATGGTTTTGGGCCAGCTCCGCCCAATCCCATACAATGAACGATGTGTGGCTGGCAGAGGAGAGAGGGAAACCGCCTTTTCGGGTCGGTAACCTCCGTATTCCTAAGTCATCCGAAATCGCATATTGACCGTTGGATTAGAGATCACATAGATCAACGGTGGGCTTACGACAGTGCCTAACGGAGGACCCAATATGATTATAGAGCGGATTTAAGGGACTTTGAAGTCCAATTAAAAGGATTTTGTCTAGTTTTTCATTTTTTTCTTGTTTATTTGGGATTTTGCCCAATACACTAATGCGATGTGATATAATGCCTAATGGCGAACCCGATAGGGATTTAGGGGCAATTGAATGGGATTTCACATCCGAAAATCATGCTCGATAGAGTATTTTGTGGACATTCCCTGTGTAAGAGAATTTTCTCAATTTTTGGGTTTTTGCCTATGAGAAGGCCCTGAAACCTCTATAACCGCTCCTCATCATTATGCCCTGCTGCAAGCAGGTGTTTTTACAGGCAATGATGTATTTAGAAGCCACAGAGCCAAATGGCCAGCCTAACTGATAGGGAGTAGAGAAGCCACAGAGACGCAGAGGATAATGAATCGCAGAGAAACGACTGGGGTAGCTGAAAAGCCGGAAGAAGACCTCAAAGGAGGCAGAGAGCTCAATTGAGGGCAGCTAATGCAGAAGGAAGAAGCAGAGAGAGCGAAAGCTAATGCGCAAAGCAGCTGAGATAGTTGCTTGGAGGTCAAGCGGACTGCTGAGAGATCAAAGAAGAGTCAGGGCCAGAGCCAAGAATCGGAGCTAGAGCTAGAGCTAAAGAGCCAAAGCCAAAGCCAAGAGCCAGAGCCAGAGCCAAGAGCCAGAGCCAGAGCTAGAGCTAGATCTGAGAGCTAGAATGAGATCCGAGAGCCACAAAGCCAAGAGCTTTAGAACCAGGGATAAGATGGTGTCTAAACCCATTGTGTCTGTGTAAACCAATGGAGTTGAGCATAGATCTTGTAAAAGGACTTTGCCATAATCCCAGAGAGCCTAGTTGAGTTGACTAGAGCTCATGGAGAGGTAGCCCAAGAGTTTTGGGTGAACTCCTAATTAAATTGTTGCCTTATGTGTTTGTTAAACTGCTACATTATTTACTTTGTATGTATTTATATATCAGCTTAAGCACATCAACTTAAAGCACATAAACAATTCAAAACAGACCAGCATACACCTTATTTTCAAGCACATATTTAATTCTGCATTGGTTAATCATCAAGACTTGGGAACATTTAATCTTTAGAAGTGGGAGAGGTTCTTGTAAGTTAGACAAGAAGCCTAAGTGCCCCATTTTCAAATCATTTATTGAGGAAAAAATGACATAATATATTGGGGGATATATATGGTGTAGAGGGTTTTAAAATTGGCAAGTATAAAAAATGGAGGCCAAAGTTAATGAAAAAATATAACGGGATATAAAAAATGTTAATGAAAAAATGGATACCTACAATATCTAATGAAAGTAGGGTATTTAAATTGGGAAAGTGTATTGTGTTTGTATTAGTAAGGGGTTAAATAATGTGATTTTTAGAGGTATTTTCCAATATGTAGTCAAATTAAGAGTATTGTTTAATATTCCATGAATGCACGTGATACGTCAGAGGTTCAATGAGTGAAGCCCCCATGTCTACATATCATCAGCAAATTGTAACCATCATCAAACAAAGAATATAAGTGACTGAACCATATCAAACTAATTTTTCTGAGTCTGTCCCGCTGCTTTTTCCTCAAAACACCATATACGTGACTATGCAACTTCTAACTTGTGTATATACATGACTTCTTTTCATAATAGCTACATATGAAAATTGGAATACTGAACTTTTACACTTTCTGCTTCCCCTGGGTCTGTTATGTCTGTAAACTGAGCTATGCCATATCTTTCTGACAATAATTTCATCTTCTTCAATACCTTGGATTGTTATGACGTGTGCTCATTTTGGTTTGGTGTCCGAAATTTGCTCCTGCATTCCTTTGCTTTATGTCCAAACTTGTTACATCCATAGCATCTTACATGTTTCATATTACTTTTATTGCAATCAATAGCCTTGTGACCAAACGTATTGCAAGCAAAACAATATCCCTTAAAGTACCTAGAACGTGATGATCTTTCTGTGTGACGGTCTTGAACCATTCTACTTCTGCATCTGGATGCAACATGTCCAAAATTATGACATATAAATCATTCAACGTCATTCATCGAAGGAAATAACCGACCATTACTTCCACAGTTAGGAGTAAAAGATTTTCCTTGAAGAATTTCTTTCCTTGGTTGTTGATGGAGTTGACCTTTTATCTCCTTGTTGAGCATTTCAGATTTTTCATTGGAGTTCCTTACCTCATCTTGTGAGCTAGATTCACCTTCATGAAAACCAAGACCAGTGTTTTTATAATGGGTGAACGCTGAACTTTGATGATTTCATCTAAGGTTTCTGATCCTTTAGCAAATCTAAGATTCAGAGTCTTTGTCTTTTCAAGTTCTTTTCTTAGACTTACTACTTCACATTGTAATACTTCATTATGTTTGTCCTTTTCAGTGAGTTGATGTGTTACCGTGTTTATGACTGTATCCTTTTCTGCCAAACTAATTTTAAGTTGACTGATTTCTTTAAGAAAATCCTCCTTTTCTAAGGCATTATTTTCATATGCCATGAGTAGTTTAATTTCTTGATCATCTTCATCACTATTGGACAAGCCATCACTATCATCATGAGTATAATAACTTCTATTACCTTCTTCAGACATCTTTCCTTTGACATGAGGGCATCTAGCAGCGTAATGACCAACTCTACCACAAGAAAAGCATTTGAAAGGTAGCTTACCTTTAAACCTTCCAAAACCCCATTGAAGCTTCTTGACAAAATTTACCACATCTTCTTCTTCTAAAATGTGTCCTAATTCATTGTTTTTTTCTTCTCCTTTTCCTTTTGTTGATGCTTTAAATGCGGTTTCTCTCATATTTGATGGTCCTCATTTTCTCATCTCAAAGGCAGTTAAGATTATGTGAAGCTATGTCATAGTGATATTCTGCAGATCTTGTTTTTCTTCTATGGTAGACACATTGGATTCAAATTTTGCAGACAAGGATCTCAAAAATTTCTCAACTAAGGTAACTTCCTTAATTTCTTTGCCCAGATTCTTCATACAATTGACAACCTCATCTATTCGTAGGAAGTAACTAGATATGCTTTCATCACTGTGCATCTTAAGAGTTTCATACTGAATTATGAGAATTTGAAGCTTAGCACGTTTTACCTGAGAGTCTCCTTTGTAGCTCAGAATGATTTTGTCCCATATTTCTTTGGCTATTTTGAGCTACATGACTTTGACAAACTCTGATTTTGACAAACTTCCCAATAAAATAGTGACAGCTTCGGCATTGGTTTCATATTGCTTTTTACCTATCGTGTCTGTATGAACTGTTGTTGGAAAGTTATATCTTCCTTCCACAATTTCCCAGACATCTGTTCCAAGAGATTGTAGATAGGTTGTGGTTCTTTTTTTCCAATAAATAAAGTTGCTTCCATCGAAGATTGGCGGTCTGATGAATCCCATGCTTTCTTGCTTATTCATCTTGATGGATCTTCCTTCAAGCGATCAAGCTTCTTCTGAAGGACCTACTCTGATACCAATTGTTGGAAATAATACTGAGGGGGCGAGGGGGTGGTGAATCAGTATTAGTCAAATCAATAACATTTTTCTTTTCATACTCAAATTTATATATGTTACTTCAATGAAGGTAACTCGTGTGTACACACAACTGTATTTAAGGTAACCAGTGTATATCTAGCAAACTTATGATTCAGTTAATTCATCATATGTTGATCTTTAATCGGTGCATCAGTACTTCATTAACCATATAAACAGTAACCATGTGCAGTAATGTCAGAAAAAACCATCACACATAAGAAACACACATGAACACCAATATTTAAGGTGGAAAGCCAATGTGGGACAAAAACCACCTGTTGTTGTCTTCTTTTAATATAAGAAAAACCTGTTTACAATCTTGTATTCGGGCACACTCATACCAATACGCAGGCACCCACTTGCAGAAGGTTACAACCTTCTCTCGTTCTCCAGCTTCTACTAGAAGGGAGCTACAACCCCCTAGCTCTTGTACTAGCCAATATGTTTACTAGTACGTAGGCATCGACCTACAAAAGGCTACAAACTTCTTTCTTCCTCCAGGGACCACGTTTCATAAATTTTCAGACTGGATACTCCTGGAACACAACACTATAATTTGAAGGCCACGTTTCATCCAATTTTCATACTAGACCCATCAACAACATTGAAGATCAAAATCAATCACCACTGCAATACAACCATCAAATACATCTGCATTAACCGATCATTGAAACTCAATCATCAATCTCTGAATCACCCACAACTGAATCACTGAAGGACCATCATCACTGAATCAAATGGTCTGTAAATGAGATCTTAGACTAATATTAAGGTATTACAGACTCATGTGCATGGATTTGCCTATATTACTTAGTGCAACGGATCGAAAATATTGTGAATAATATAGACAATGAAGAAGTTAAAGATACATAACATACACACACACACACATAACGCAACAAGATAATCAAGGAGTTCACCCAACACCCCTGGGCTACGTCTCCTCGTCCAGCCTTTAGTAGTGACCTCTCTATTATGTCTTCAAGAGCAGAGTTTTACAAAAGTGAGCTCAATTTGAGTCTCACACAATAGATACAAAACAACAAGGCTTTACTTGGATCCCCAACTCTTTCTAAGTACACAGACTCTCCTCACTAACTCTCTATCTCTTTTTTCTCTCTGTCTCAGCACTGCTTGTCCCTATCTCTATCATTTTGTGGCTTTTAAGCCAATCAGCGCAATTTGTTCATTTCCTCTTCTGGGCTCTCTAGCTCTTAGCCTCTGTCCACTCAAATCCCCCTCTAAGCATTAAGTAATCATTTGTTAACGCCTTCATGGAAGGTGGCCACCTATTCTGCAACAGAAGGGACCATCGGCGCAGTCAAAATCCCCCAAATGGTCGTTCTCTGTTTACATAGAGAAATACATGTAAAACTGTGAAAATCTGCCAAAACACCTCTTTCCGGACAAGAAACATTATTAACTCCACACTAGACTCTTATCGAGTCCACCTTTAAACTGCTATCACAAGTCGCTAGACATGGTTTCCATTGTATTTGCAAAATACATTAAAACATTGAAAATCTCGACGATTGGCTTTGTGGCAAACTTCAAATATTCTAATATCACGTTCATAAACCCTTTCGAGTCCGGTTTTATCGCACCGGCACATTTCTTTTGTAATTCGTTCATTTAACGAAAATGCGAAATACAAAGAAAAACCCTATTTTCCGAAACTCAAAATATATGTATTTTCATTTATAAACCCCATCGGGTCCGGCTATATCACATATTGCATATTGGATTGGCTTCTGATCGCCGATTGCGTCGATCAGCCTTATTGGTTATCGGCGTATCGCATGGTCGTTGGCCTCTTGGCATCACCCCTTTACAATGTTGCGATGCGATATTGCGATATCGCAATCGCATATCGCTGATCTGTCGGGCCATGATTAAGTCCATATATATATATATATATATATATATATATATTAACGATGTGATATAGTGCGGATAGATCTGGACTGTCGGATCTACGCGCTTGATCGACGGTCCTCGTCTAATTGCGCTTGACCGTCATCGCAATTCCCATATAACCACGCCGGATTAACTCCACCTGCCACCGCTGATTACGATATGCTAATTGGATCTGGACCGTTGATTGGCCAGATCCAGCGGCTCCTGTGAAAAGTTATTCAAGCCTCCGATAGCCTTTGTTTTTTTCATTTCTTCATGTTTTTCTCTCCCGATAGTGTTATCCACCCTTTTTAAAGGTTCATCCCTTGCGATAGTTTTTTATTATATGAAGACTTAAAGGGTTTTTGGATCCATTTTGGATCACACCTTCCCACTGAAAAAGCTTTTGGACCACCAAAAGTTGGTTTTTAAGCATCGATCAAGTGAGGATATAGCTTCCTCACTTGTCCAATTTCTAGCCATCATGCACTGCTTGGTTTTGAACCTTTGAGTCCAATTCTCGGGTACTCAACATCCCCTTTGTGCGTAGTTCTCACCTTCCTGTCTAGAACTGTGTCTTCCTACAACTCATTGAGATATTCAAGCAACAGATCATCAATAGAAGGAAACTGACTTTGCTCTTTTGGATCTTCAATCATTGAAGGTTCATATAGTCTCAATTTCTTAGCATTAATGACTGAATAGATATGCATATAAGCTGGAAAATCAAGGCGAAAAGTGATTTCACCAATTTTCTCAAGTATCTTGAAAGGCCCATACCTTATTGGCTTCAGCTTCTTACCTTCACCTTGCATTATGTCTTTGCTGATGTACAACTAGACTTGATCACCTACTTGGAAGCTATGCTCAATTCAATGCTTGTCATGCCTTGCCTTATACTTGTCTTGGCTCCTTTCTAGCTGTTCCTGGACTGCTTGGTGAATTTCTTAGATCTGTTCAATGAACTTGGTTGCTTTGTCCACATCATTGTGTCCATCAACTGCTATGTCTTTTCCAAAGACAAAATCCAAGGGAGACGTTGGTGTAAAACCAAAACAAGTCTCAAAAGGAGATCTTTGAGTAGAAGAGTGCTTGGCATGGTTGTAAGCATGTTGCGCATAGCATAAATGCTCATCTCAAAGCTTGGGATGCTTGTTGCAATAGCCCCTGAGCAACTGGATCACTGTCCTGTTGACCACCTCTATTTGGCCATCTATTTGTGGATGAAATGTTGTGTTCTTCTTCAATCTGGTGTCCATCAATTCCCACAAACTTGACCAAAACTTCCCAACAAATCAGGAATCTCGATTAGATACAATGGCAGTGGGTAACCCAAAATGAACCCGTACATGTTGAAAGAACAACTTCGTTGTTTGTTCAACTATAACCTGCTTGTTACAAGGTATCAGAATACACATTTTGTTGAACCTGTCCACAATAACATATAAATAATCATGACCTTTTCTAGATTTTGGCAATCCCCCAACAAAGCCGATGGAAACACTTTCCCAAGGATGAGAAGGAACTCGAAGTGGAGTGTACAAGCCTAATTTTCTATTACTGGGCTTGATTTTAGCACACATGGTACACCCTTTCATATATCTAGAAACTGTTTCATGCATTCTTGTCCAATAACAGAACCTTTGTAGCTGTGAAACTATTTTACTTACACCAAAAAGACCTGATATTAGAGAAGTATGTGCTTCTCGAATTATGTTAACTATTTCAGTTTGTGGAATGCATAAATTTCCCAAATGATACAAGAGTTGGTCCTTGACATAATAATACAATTATTCTACTTGTTTTCCATGACTTAAGGTTGCATATACATCTTTAAAATATACATCTTGAGCATATTTTTCAATGTAGCTTTCATGCATTACTGAGTTATGCTTAAGTATATTAGATCCATTTATGATTGGTCTTGATAACATATCTGCAACCTTATTGTGTATGCCTTTCTTATATCTGATGATAAGATGAAACTGTTGTAGAAAACCCATCCACCTATAGTCTTGATTGTTGCAGTTTAGTTTGTGAGTGCAAATATTGAAGTGGTTGATGATCTATATGTATAATTGTTTCTTTGCCCATTAGGTAATGTTTCCACTTTTTCAGACTCTGTACTAATGCATACAATTATTTATCATATGTGGGATAATTAACTACTGCAGAAGTAAATGTCTCAGAATGATAACAGATGGGTTTACCGTATTGCATCAACACTGCTCCCATGGCATAGTCACTAGCATTTGTTTCAATCTCAAATGGTCGTTGAAGATCTAGCAATGCTAGTACTGGTGTTGTACTAATTTTTTATTTCAAGGTGTCAAAGGGTTTTTGTTGTTTTCCTCCCCATTGAAACAGCTTGTTCAATCCTATTAAAGCATGTAAGGGAGCTGCAATCAAGGAAAAGTTAGCAATAAACTTTCTCCATTATTGTGCTGCTCCTAGGAAACTCCTAACTTCTATAGCATATTTTGGTTTAGGCCAATTCACAATGACTTCAACCTTAGAGGGATCTATCTTCAATTTACCACCCCCTAAAATATGACCCAAATAATTTAAAGACGTTTTGCCAAATTCACATTTTGATAATTTCACATAGAGATTTTCTCTTTTCAAAACATCTAGAATTTGCTTTATATGCTTCAAATGTTCTTCCCATGTTTTACTGAAAACAAGAATGTCATCTAAATATAAAATTACAAAATCATCAATAAAAGGCCTGAGTACATCATTCATAACTCTCATGAAGTGGCAGGAGCATTAGTTAGGCCAAAAGGCATAACCAGTCATTCATACAACCCTTGCTTTGTTTTGAAAGCAGTCTTCCATGCATCTTGTTCTGCTAATTTGACTTGATGATAACCACTACGCAAGTCTAACTTGGAAAAGTAAACAACTTCTTTTATATGATCTAATAGATCATTTATGCGAGGAAGAGGATAACGATTCTTGATCATTATTTTATTCAGTTCTATGTAATCAATGCACATCCTTCATGAACCATCTTTCTTTCTCACCAACACAATTGGAGATCCACATGGTGATGTGCTTGGCCTTATGAACCCTTTATCGAGCAGCTCTTGTACTTGCTTCTTGATCTCTGCATTCTCTAAAGAGGATAACCTATACATTCCGATGTTAGGCAATGGAGCATCTTGCTGCAAATGAATATCATGTACTATTTCCCTTTTGGGTGGTAGACCTTTAGGTTCTTGAAATAGGATATCATATTCTGAAACAAATTTTTCTAAATTAGCTTTCTGTTTAGCATCACAGCCTTCAAATGCCTTGGTTTTATCAAGGGTGTTTTCGTTTACAACCATTAGTAAAAATTGCTTGCATGAATTTACAATTCTTTTCATCTACCCTGAGTTTATGAGAGTGTAGTTATTTCTGAGTTGATGAGCTCTTACAATATATTCTATTCCATCCTTTGTGAGTTGATACTTATTTTCAATTCTATAGAGAATGGCCTTTCTATCATACAAATAAGGACTTCCTAAAACAATACCACATATATCCAAGGGAACTATATCTAACTCAACCTCATCTACAAAAGTTGACCCAATAGCAAATCTAAGTTTACATTGTCCAGTCACTTGTAGCTTTGCTTTATCACATACCCAACCTAATGGATATGGCTTCTTGTGAGGTGTTGTTAGTAAGCCCAACTTCTTTACAATTGTTTCAGAAATCACGTTTGCTTGTGAACCACTCTCAAATAAAGTGTCAATCTTTTGATGCTTGGAAATAACTCTAATATGAAAAAGCTCATGTCTTTTCCTCTCATTGTCTTCATTATCAATAGATTATGCAGAATTACTAGTAGATGCTTCAAAACTTTTACTTTCTATACTTGTGGTTGTGACTGTTGTTTCATCACCTGAGTCTGACCCAAAATCTTTCTGAATAGCAGTAGCAGTCTTCTTCTTCTTACCACCAAACTTCTTTGGTTTCAGCTCCGGATGCAAAGACCATGAGTGTCCATCATCATGCCCATCCTTCTTGTAGTGAGTGCATGAAGGTTTGTCTTTCTGTACAGTGTTTGTTTTCCTCTCCTTCCATTTTTGCTTCTTTTTTTCCTTGTTCTTTCTTGCAGTGGGTTTTGATGATCCCCCAATCTCTAGGTTCACATTCTTTCCTCTAGCCTCTAGATGTGTAGCCTGAACGGATACCTCATCTATGCTAGTTGGGTTAAACATGAGAGTTGTGTGCCTCAAATAGCTGTGAAGACCACCTACATACTTCAACAAATTTTCAGGTGAGTCTGGAGAAACGCCTAGAATTAAAGCTCTTTTTCTAAATTCTTGGGCATAGCTTTGTACACTTTGGCCTTTTAATTGGTGAAGAGTTTTCCAACTCATCATTGCTTGTTGCATATAAGCTAATGGATAGAATTTTTTTTTAATGGCAGAAACAAATTCATTCCAAGTAGAAATAATTTTACCATACTTCTTCAAATCATCTTGTGTTTTGCCTTCCCACCACACTAGGGCAGTTCCTCCAAGGCGAAGGCTAGCCAACTGAATCTTTCTCCTTTTTGAATTGATGTTCTACACCCTACAATATACATCAATATGTCTAATCTATTTATCTAGGTTTTCTACATTTAATTCACCATCATAAATTGGTAAATCAAATTTCACATCTAATTTAATCACAACAGTTTTCTTCTTTTTCTTTTCAGGGCTAGTTTTATGTGAAGAAGATGATGAGGATGGTGATGATGGAGTAGATGGTGTAGAGGGCCTCTCTTCTTTCCCTTTTCCTTCTGGATGGCCATCTAGAAGAGGTTCCTCGACTCCTTTTTCTATTTGAGATGCTGAAGTGCTTTCACCTCTGCCTTTCTTAAATTCTCGATACATCTCCTCCACCATGGCTCTCATGGTCATGAAACTATCCATGAACTGAGAGTCTAATTCCGATGAGGTTTGTTCTACCATCATTCTCCTAGGATAGACTCTTCCAATTTCAATATTAGCTCCAAAAAATCTCCTTCTCCTAGTTTGAGCTTTGATCTAGTTAGCATTCAACAATCCAGCACAAGCTTGTCTAACCTTAGAAACCTAAAGCTCTGATACCACTTGATCTCATAATGAGTTCTTAGACTAATATTAAGGTATTACATACTCATGTGCATGTATCTACCTATGTTACTTTGTGCAATGGATCGATAAGATTGTGAAATACATAGACAATGAAGCAGTAAAAGAAACATAATAGACAAACACACATAAACACATAAAGTTTAATATGGAGTTCACCCAAAACTCTTGGGCTACGTCTCCTGGTCGAGCCTTCAGTGGTGACCTCTCTATTATGTCTTCAAAAATAGAGTTTTACAAAATTGAGCTCAATTTGAGTCTCACACAACAGATACAAAACAACAAGGCTTTACTTGGATCCCCCAAGTCTCTCTGAGTACACAGACTCTCCTTACTGACTCTCTATCTTTGTTTGCTCTATGTCTCAGCACTGCTTTCCCTTGTCTTCTGTTAGTCTATAGCTTTAAAGCCAATCGGTGTTGTCTATTTGTTTCCCCTTCTTAGGCTCTCTAGCTCCCGGCCTCTGTCCGCTCGAATCCCCCTCTAAGCATTAGCAGTCATTGCTAAACGCCTTCAGGGATGGTGGCCACTTGTTCTGTAATGGAATGGACCATCGATGCCTTTGAAATCCCAAAAATGGTTGTTCTCTGTTTACACAGAGAAATACACGTAAAATTGTGAAAATCCACCATTCTGTTATTTATCGGATTTGAAATACTATGAATTCCGCCTTATAACTCCTATTGGGTCCGCCTTTATATCGCTTATCGCATCTCCACCATTGATTTGAGTGATCCCGATCCAACGGTTGAGATTCATTTCGGGTGGCTCATGCGTACGGGTGTTAACCGTTCAAAAAGGGTGGTTTTCTCTCTCCAGCGCCTGGACACGTGGCAGCCAGTGTATGGGCTCGGGCGGAGCGTGGCCAAAACCACTTATTGCCTACGACCTGCCTGAAATCCTGCTAGTTTCGTGATTTCCATTTGTATTTAAAAATACATTAAAACATTGAAAACCCCGCAAAATGGCTCATATCGAACGTGAAATAATATAAAATTGCATTAATAAACCCTTTCAGGTCCGGTTTCATCACATCGATGCATTTCCTTTGTATTTCATTCATTTTAGAGGAAATCCGAAATACAGAGGAAAACGATGTTTTCCAGATCTCAAAATATATCAAATATCATTCATAATTTTATCGGGTTCGGCTATCACAGTCACTTGTTATCAGCCCCGATCCTTTGCATAGCTCCGATGTGATATTGCGATATCGCAATCGCATATCGATGATCATTCGGGCCATTTGTAAGTGCTCCTCTGTACTCACCGATTGCAATATCGCGAGTTAATCTGGACCATTGATCTGCACGCATAGATCAACGACTCTCGTTTAATCACGTTGATCGCTATGGAATTTCCCATGGAAACACATCTGAGAGACTCTGCCTGCCATCGTTGATTGCAATATGCCGATCGGATCTAGACCGTTGATTGGCCAGATCCAACGGCTTCGATGCATTGTTCCTTTGACCTCCGATAGCTCTATTTTGGGTCATTTATTCATGTTTTTCACTCCCAATGGTGTTATCTGCTATTTCTAAGAGTCCTTCTTTTGCGATAGTTTTGATCTTTAGAAGACTTATAGGGTTTTCTAGGATCCATTTGGATCATCATTCAATTTCCTTCACTCATAGCATCCCACCTATCCTTCCTGCATCAAAACCCAACCAAGTCCTCTCTTGCAAGCATCTGTACACACCACAAGCTCTTTGTCCAGATCTGCAATATTTAGAATTGGAGCATTTGTAAACAATTGTTTCAAATGCTCCAAACTCACTACACATTCCTCTGTCCATTCAAATTTGTTTCCTTTTCACTGCAATGATGTAACAAGATAGGAAATCAATGAGAAGTTCCTGATGAACCTCCTATAATAGCATTCTAGTCCCATGAATGATTTGACCTCATCCACATTCCTAAGAGTTTCCCATTCTATGATAGCTTTGATCTTTTCTGGATCCACTACAATTCCTTCCTTGGAAACCACATGCCTAAAATAATGGACCATTTTCTGAAAGAAGCTACATTTACTAAGTTTGGCATATGATTGATGCTCTCTTAGCAATTTCAGCATTGCTGCTAAGTGTTTTCCATGCTCTTCCTCATTTTTAGAAGATATCAATATATCATCAATGAATACAATAAAAAAATTGTCCAGATAAGGATGTAACACACTATTTATCAAGTACATAAAGTAGCTGGAGAATTAGTCAAACTAAAAGGAACTACAACAAATTCCTAATGCCCATACTAGGTCCGAAAAAAGTCTTGTAGATGTCCTCTTCTTTGATGCATACCTGATGATATCCTGGTCTCAAGTCAATCTTCGGGAACATTGTTTCTCCCTTCAACTGGTCAAACAAGTCATCGCTCCTCAATAAAGGGTACTTGTTCTTAATTGTCACCTTCTTCAACAACCTATAATCAATACACAAGTTGAGAGTACCATCCTTCTTCTTCACAAACAACACTAGTGCACCCCAATCTGACACACTTGGCCTAATATATCCTTTTTCAAGCATTTCCTTCAACTGCAACTTAAGTTCCACTAACTTTGGAGTACTCATCCTATAAGGTGCCTTTGATGTTGGTGCTACTCCTGACATCAACTCAATAGAAAATTCCACTTCCCTATGAGGAGGTAACTCTGATATCTCTGCTGGAAATACATCTTGAAACTACTGCAAAATTGGGAAACTATTCAAGACCTAAACATCCTCGACATCCTTACCTTGTCACTGGAAATATGAATTGCAAAAAAGACACACCCTTTGCTGCGACTGCGCTTTTCCTGCATAGTTGTAACCATTCTAACTGATGTTGCCTTCTTATTACCCTGTAAGATTCTACGTTCTACATTATCATCCAAGCGCTCAATAGACTTATCATAACAGTCCACCTTAGTCCTGTGAATATACAACCAATCCATGTCCAATAGCATATTCTACGATCCCAACAGAAACATTTAGATGTGTTGATGTAAACATACCACTTAGCTCAAATGCACAAGCTCTTACCCAATGATGAACTCTTTTCGTAGTACCTGTAGCCAACTGCACTAACCAAGAATTTGTATGAACTTACTTATTCAAACCACACTTATCCACCAAGTCAAGATTAATATAACTATAGTTATATCTAGGGTCAATCAAAATAGAAAAAACTTTATCAATAAGTTACCTTCCATCTCGATAATATATATATGATGATAAGCCTCCCTATTATCCAATGTTGCATAAATATGAGGAATACTTTGTCCAACATCCCCAACTTTTTGTGCCTCCTGAGCACTATAAATCTACAGCCTGCCACTCTGATGCCGTGGACAATCTCTCCTACAATTATCCTTGCCACAAGTCCAACATTATAAAGGATTCCTACCATCACCCTTGCTCAGTTCCTCAGACTGAAATCCCTATCCTCAGTCTATTGCATTGAACTTCTTGTGCAGTGCTATATTCTCTCTTTCATCTGTATCATGTGGTTTTCCTCTCTACTTAATCCACTTTCCTTTATTATTTTCATTACCTTTCCAATCTCGTTTAGATGTAGTCTTGTGCTTTTATTTCTCATAAAAATGCTTCAACTTTACAATGGATTCCTCTAATGATCTAGGATCATCAAACTCAATCCTGTCTTTGAATGATACTAATAACCCATTGATGAATCTTTGAATCTTCAATTTCTCCTCCTTAAGATATGACACATATATCAAGAACTCCAAGAATATGCTAGTATAATCCTCATCGATTATCAATTCCATTTTAAACTCATAGAATGATTTTTCCTTGTCATCATAGTATCTCTCAGATAGGTACTTCTTCCTAAAAAGTCTCTCGAACTCACTCCAAGTCAACTCCTCTTCCCAAACACCTCTGACATTATTTACATCTTCCCACCAAATGTATACCTTACCTTTAAGAATAAAATTTTCTATCTTGGCCTTCATATTCACTGATCAGTCATGCAATCTGAAAAACTTATTCATCCCTAGAAACCAAGCTTCTGCATCTTGTCACTTCTTCACTTCTCCATAAAATGTCAGAGGCTTTTCTTTCTTAAACTCCTTTGGAAAATATTGCTTATTACTCCTCCTATATGGATGGTAATGATGATCACCATGATGTCTCTCTGAACTATAACTATAATGGAATCCATGCTAACTACTCCTCCTATCAGGGGTATCCAGAAATATGCCATCTCTAACTATATCCTCTCTATCCAATCTGTGCCTTGTTCGAGACCTGCTACTTGTGCCCCATTTGTCCTTTCCTCCTTTCCATGATTGATCCTAAGTGGTACCTATCTCTGCAAATCTGATAAACTCTTATGTATCACTGCATAACCTCTTATTTCTTTTCATGTTCCCTAGAAAGTATTTCATGTGACTGAATGATCATGTCATTATCTTCCTTACAACTCTTGATCTTTTCTTTCAAACTTCTCAATGTATCTATTATGTGAGGGGAGTACTCATCACCCTGTTGTTCATCTGATATATAGGGAGAGTCACGTGAACTGTAGTCCACCATTTTTCTTGTCATATTTGATCCTATAATTCCTACAAAAATAAACATATTCAAATGTACCTCAATGAAGTTCAAGGGAGACTATATTGTCTACACAAATCAATCCAAATTAGTATAACATATGTATATATAATGAAATCAATGTATCAAGCATACCAACATCAACATAATCAAATTCTCCATGATGACACAACTACAACAATTACATCACAATGCATACATAATAAACACATAGACACAAACATGCATGCATGAAAACACATTCCGCCCATACAGTCGAAGTGTTGAACCGAGAGCTCTTCTAACACCCTGTAACCACCCCTTCCATATATACCTAGTTTCATCGGCTTGCCATGGTAAACATGAGAGAAGGAGCTACTATGAAATGACTCGACCTCCTAGGTCCCTAAGGAAGTGGGGCCAACTATGAAAAACAAACTAAAAGTTCAACACATCCTATAGGGGCTATAAGACACCCAAAGGAAAAAAAACCACTCACAGTTCCCAAAACTTGAGTTAAATTTTTAGTGACTTGACTCCCCAACCGCTCCCACAACAAGGCATGAAAGCGTTTGAGAGCCTCCAACCGCTACCACGTGCCAAGATTCCATCTGTTGTGACCTAAAATCTTCAGTTCAGAGGTTGCAGTCCTAAATTTTTAGCCTACTTTCCAGGTCAACCTCCAAACCACTGCCTAGAACTAAGTGAGACTATCCAAAATCTTTTCTAACATTATGAAAAATCTTCTAAATCAAACTTGAATAAAAAACACCTAATCGGGCCTAACCATGACAACCATTTCTTCAAACACATTGAGAACATGTAATCTACAGGTCATGAATGCATATTTAAACATATGGATCTGATACTTACCTTAGAATCTCCAAGAAGGACTTATTCCCTCTCATAATAATTTCCATAACATTTGTTATCTCATGCATTCATTAACCATCCATCGACTAATCGAAACCTAAAAAGAGCCATATATAATATGCATCATATAACAAGAAAATAAACCAACATATAGACCATGGAAACTCAGCCATAATATCACCATCATAATCAATATATATGCTCATAGATCATAATATAAAACACCTCTTATTAACATATGGAAATGCCAACCAAGTCAGGACTTCGACGTACCACCCGACCATAGATTGGGCTAAACCAAATATTTCTTTTAGTCAAACACTCCCACGCCATATTCCAAGTGTGAATGTGGGATCTCATGAAATAAACCAAACAACACCATACCAGGGCTTCCAGAGGAAAAACCACCTCAACCCTCAACTAGTGATTCCACATGGTCAGACATCACTAACACAAACTAGATCGGTCTCTACCTAAGATATTTAGGGCTCCATAGCATGTGTTCCAACCATAGCTCCAGGAAATAATAACTCAACCCACAACCTTCTAAGGCTCCAAAACTTTTGTCCAACCCAGCTCTAGGACTAGTAACTAAACCCACCAAGGGCTCTAGAAATTTTTTCCAACTTCGGCTCCAGGACTAATAACTCAACCTAAGCTGTTCCAAGGCTCTAGAGAATTTATTCTAATCAATGACTCTAGGAAATAGTAACTCAACCCATGACCATAAAGAACCTGAGCACCAATTAGAAAACCCACAGGTGGAAAACCCACACCACCATGGTTATCCAGGAAATGGAAAGGCAAGGCTAAAACCACTGTCAATCCAGAAAATCCTACATGCCAATGATAGATCATAACTAAATAACCATATTCATACACCTATGCATGCCCAAAATAGCATGGAAATAATACATGCAACTCCGTACCTTCAAAGCAATCCAGTTGCAGTTGTTTATCCCATTGTCCCCTTGCACTTTCCTTCTTTCCCTTTGCCTTATTTCTCGAAATCCAAATTATGCCATAATGCTCCAAGAGTGCTCCAAAAAAATATAAGCGTGCAAGAGTGAGAGAGAGAGAATAGAGAGAGCTCCAAAACTCAACTGACAAAAGATGTCAATTGATCTGCAAAAGCCTTTTTATCAATGAGGCCTCTATTTTCTTCATTTTCTTCTAATTTTCCTTCAAATTTCCTCTCATGCAATTATGTGATCTTTCACCTTCCTTTTCTCCTATTTTCCATTATTTTCATGAATAAGATGCCAATTAATGTCACTTTTCCTTTTCCAATGCCTTTTCCAATTTCAATAGCCATTAATTAATCACCAATGATCCCCATCACTATGTTTTTCCCAACATTCATCTTGGAAAGCATGTCCCATAACATTATTTATTATTTTTATTTACATAGGAAATCAACCAGGGATTGTTATAGTAATCAACATAAACTCTAATTGTCCCTTTATTTTTATCCCCCAGAATAGGTTAGAAACCCACTCTGTCAAGGGTACAAGATAAATGAAACCAACATATAAGAGTTTTTAGACTTCAACTTTAATAGTAGTTTCCTTACGATGGTTTACCAGTCAGAGTTTATGCCCAATAGGCTTGTCTACATGATAAGTCTTAATCTAATGTTGTACAATCTGGGGATTGATGCCAAGAATTTCATCGTAGGACAAAGAAAAAACATCACATAATTATTTGAAAATGGAAGTGTAAATTTCAATCTTGTGAGAAGTACAGTTTTCGCTGATCAAAATATTTTCCACGAGGCCTAGATTTGTGGAAATATTAATAAGAATTGTAATTAAAATATTGGCCAAGTTTCCATTAGAAGAGATAGTGAAAATCCAATTGTGGGTCACGTAAACATCAGCCTTTTTGGAGGAAACTAGGATTTGATTAGACACATCCATGCTATATACCTGGGGAAGAAAAGAAGATCAGTGATGAATATCTCCCCAGGGACGATCATAAACCGACATGAATTCTTGAATAAATTCATTTTATGTGAGTGGGAAGTCGAGGAAGTCACAAGATAGAGGATGGTAAACAACCCAAAGAGGCATAGGGTAAACATCAAGTAACACGAAAATGGCAGCATCTGACTCATCATATGCAGATTCCAGCTGAATGGTTTTATAAGAAAGTTTTTCTAGACTTAAAGGCATATGCTCGCCATAGTGATCAATGTCAGATCTAGATGGAATCACCCAAGGATGATAAATAATTTGGGGTCCAAAAGTGTGAGAAGAGATCATATGGATAAGATGAACAATAGATGTGGAAGGAGTGCTAAGAGGGGGTAGTTGAGGAAATACCCAAATAAGAGATGAGAATTTAAACACGCCTGTTCCAACACTCTGAATATGAACTAGGGTTATCTCCAGTGGGATTGAGTTCCATATAGTGGTAATTTGGGCCGATGGCATGCAATAATCAAGTTGATCAATGGTGTCAATATTTCCTTCATGAGGAAATAAAATGACATAGATCATAGACGAGACAATCATGGTCATGACATAGAAACAACTAAGGCCAAGGAGAAGGTTATAATCTAAAGTGGTGTTGATGAGTTCAAAATAAACATAAACGGTTTTACCTCCTACCTCAATGCTGAACTTGGGAAGAACCCCTCAGGTACAAAATTATGTCCATCAAATGCATGTAGATTGGTATGAGAGTTAGCGAGTGCCAGAGAGTAGAGAGCCTTCTAGCATGATGCTGACATGACATAAGTGGAAGAGTCATAATCCACTAAAGTGTGATGAATATTCTTATGGAAGACACGCATGGTAATCTGAAAGGTGATCTAGTGGGAAAGTCAAATGACGACCTGGTAAACATTAAACGTGATACGATTCAAGTCTAGGGGGTCCACTCCTCTGATCATGGACAACAAGGCCTTGTGTTGTTGATGAAAACTTTGTAAAACCTCCAAGGAAAACATCGCGCATGGAGGTTGGGCTAGATATTCAAAAATACGATAATGTTTTGAAGCCCGGGAAGATGGATTGTGTGCACTCATTTGGTAAGTGGTAGGTCATGAGTTCGACTCTCATTAAAAGAACCAATTATGTTGCAGTAGGTTTTACACGCAAGGATCCATTTCTCCACAATCCTATGCCCTAATTAGGATTACCATATAGTAGAAAGTACAACTAAACCAATTCAACAAATAATCCTTAATTATATGACCACACAAGCAGTCAGTCATGTGGTTCCTAAAGCTATAGGGTTTGAACAAGTACCTTGCCTCGTCATAGGTTGGTGAAGGGTTTTGGGTCTGATGCAAAATTATTTCTCTCTAATCCAAGAGATCCCTTTCTTCCACTTCCAATTCAGTCCTACACACAAGCAAAAATGAATGAAGACGACAAGTAGTCTTCTATAGAAGATTGTTAGGTAAAAATACTAAGAAAACCGTGAATATAAATTATTACATACATGAATATAAAATAAGGGAACATGAATCTTCATCAACCATAAATTAAAGACTACATCGTATAACTTCAACTTTGGTGTTCCTCTCCTAATTTCGGTAGAGTCTCCCCACTATAATGAACAAGGACTCAAGACAATGTGTAGCTCTAAAAAATTGAATCGCAATAGCAGCAACATATGACTCTTTATAGCTCTCTCTCTCTCTCTCTCTCTCTCTCTCTCTCTCTCATATTTTGACTAGTTTGACCCTTTATGATAGCCCAGTATAAATAGGAAGAAGAAGACTCTCAGGAGGATGAATGTAGACACCTAGAACGAGGAGAAGTTAAGAAGCTTATATAATAATGTGTCCTAGCTTGAATAGGTGAGATAAGATGATGATTCAAATTGCTATGCTAGGAATCATAAGCATCTAGAATAAGTCCCTCAATTGCAGGTACAAAACTGATGAATCTTAGCTATAACTGCACATAATATGTGTTATGTGTGTGGTTGGAAGGTTCCAACTACACTCACAATCTGTTATGTGTGTGGTTGGGGAGAAAGCCTGGGAAAAAGAATAGTCAAGGCCAAGGAAAAAGGTCAACAATGTAGTGACTCAAAGGGACTAACCCTAGGGAGAAAAATAGTTTGATAGCACTTACACATGTGTGGCATGAACACATCATTGGTTAATATCATAAATGTAGCCAATGAATTTGTCAATCCAAATGGAATCACCATCCATTCAGATAGCTCAAAATTTGTCTTAAAAGTGGTTTTCCATGTGTCTATTGCATGCACGCAAACTTGATGGTATTTGGATGTTGAATCCATATTTGTAAAGAATCAAGCCCCTTGTAAGTGGTCCAACAAATCATCAATCTAGGGTAGGGGATAAAATTTTTTAATGGTAAATTTATTAAGGGAATGATAATCTATCACTAGATTCCATTCATAACCATCATTTTTGTGAATAACAAAAGTGGGAGATGCACATGGTGAGGGTGAGGGTTGAATATGGCAT
Organism: Pinus taeda; assembly: GCA_000404065.3. Lineage (NCBI taxonomy): Eukaryota > Viridiplantae > Streptophyta > Pinopsida > Pinales > Pinaceae > Pinus > Pinus taeda. The sequence continues at coordinate 34,849 of APFE030365374.1, forward strand.
GATGTCAAAAGTTGTGCAAGTTGGCATTTTGTCTTAGTTGCCTCTCGAGGAGCAAGGTGATAGGATAGGGCATTGGGAAAAGAAGCACTAGGAATAAGATCAATTGTGTGTTCAATAGAGCATTTTGGGGGTAACCCTATGTATTATGTAAATACATCCACACATTATTGATGTAAGGGAACCATATCAAGGAGGATCTGATTAGTGAGATTATCTAGTTTGACATAGCGAACCAAACACAAGTAAAGTCATTAGATTAAAATAAGTTTCTTAATAGGATATTTTCTAGCAGGAGGTTGTGTTGGTTTAAGCAAAGTTGGAATTAGCACATAGATGTGACCCTCATGATGAAAGTGGTATCAATGATATTTAGCATGATAAACATCGTTCCTATCCTATTGATATGGAATTCCAAGTAATAGATTTACACAATCAAGAGGAGAAACATCACAAACAACAATATCCTATAAAGGGCCAATAGTAAAGGTCATTGAACATTTATAAGAGATGGTAAGAGAAATGATTTCCTTTTGTACCCAATTGAGGTGATATGGGGCCTAGTGTGGAGTGATGGGAAGGTTAAGGAATTGAACCAAGTCCTGGGCTACAAGATTCTTTTGACTCACATTTTTTAGGATAAGAGTATCCAATTCATGCTTGATATAGCAATTATGGGTAAATATAGGTGTAGTAGAGGTGTTGGCTTCATAGAAGTCATGAGGATGAGAGAGGGGTCCACTTCGTTAGGATTTTTGAGAGAGAAAAACTATAGGAGGGGAAGGGGAGTCTAGTTAGTCGACCACGGTAAAAAGAGTCTTGTTGGTGTGCATATTTTTAAGTGCTCGACAATCAGTAGAGCTACGTGAATTGGTCTTATGGAAGGTACACCAAGGAGTATTGTGAGGTGTGGAGGATGAGGCAAGGGTCACATTAGAAGGACCAATAGGAGAGGGACTATATCTAGGTTGAGGAGATCAGATTCAAGGAGCCACTTTATGTTCCACATCCAAGGATCGAATGAATTCCTTGTCCAAGGAAGGAATATTGAACAATTAAAATTCTAGATGAAAAAACATTAACAAACCAGAATTAAATTTGACCATGAGTACTTCTTCAGGATTAGAGATATGTAGTTGAATGCACAACTTGTATAAGAACTCGATATAGGATTGTACCGACTGATGTGGACATTGGAGGATCTACAACCATTTTGCAAGGATATTCTGGACATACCACGGGGGAAATAAGTGTGACCTTCATGCCTCGAAGAAGTCATCCCAAGATGTGATGTAAGAAGATAATGTATCTTCTATCTCTTTGAGCTCAATGACCAATGACATATTATTTAACTTGGTATCTCACCATTCTTACACCATGCCTTCCAACTATAGGCTAATAATTTGAAGCTTCATGTCCTCTGCCATCTCGAGACATGTTTTGAAATACGTGGAAAGACTTAATATCCAAGAATTGAAAACCTCTCCATTAATTTGGACCAAAAATTTAGGAAATTGAAAGCATGTATCTAACTTCATGTACCTTGGATGGAATCTATATTGATATAGATTGATTAGATCATGGAGAGCCACGACTAAATGTTGGATTAGTGAGTCCTTGAGTGAGTACTATGACGAGGTTTCATTATAAGGCAACATGATTTTCATCCACCCTAATGGATTGAAATGTATATATTATTGGTGAGATGGCTCTAATCACCTCAAGAAATGCCAATTGGGAAGGGTGTTGAACTTCTAAGCCATGAGCTGATCCAGATTTCTTAAGCTACCAAAATTAACCAAGGTCTTTTACTTCTATAATGTTATCATAATTTAATTTAAAACATCATAAAACAATCACATGTTCCTGCTAAAACAAGAGGAAACATAATTACGATAAAAAAATCAAGAACACGACACATTTGATAACAAAGTTCACCCAGTGTGGGTTACGTCTCTGAGGCCAGTGTCAATATAGTGGAGGCCACTTCATATAATGTTGTAAATGATGATGTTGTACATGGAATATTATTTGTCACAACAAGGACATATACCCTCAACAAGAGTGGCTTGTCTCTCCATTGGACGTTCTTGCTACAAGAACTCTCACTCAAAATGGGTCTTCCTTCAACATGACAAGCTAATATAGTCTCACAATAATGTGGAAACAAGCATCCCTCAACATAGTGTTACATAGTGATCTCAACAATAATACATCAACTGAACAAAACAAAAGGATGCATAACATAACTGCATCATGTACCTCCACTTTTGAAGATGGACGAAAAATGAAAAGCTCGACTTCTAAAATAGACTATGCCACTGAATTCTTAGCGATGAGTGGTGTAAAATCAACTATCAACTTGTCCAATTCTGACACCGTTAAATTTTGGACGCTCGGGAATCTTGAAGATTCCTTGAAAGATTCCTCTCCACTGGTTGACTGGAGATCTGCTACTCAGATTACAATTCTGCTATTTCCATCATGTTCCTTGCAAAATTATGAGAATAAAGAGTATGAAGTCGGCTACATTTTGATAATGGCAAAATTCAACCTCCAAGGGAATGTAAAGATTCCTCAAGTTTCTTCAAAGATTCCTGATGAGGCTCATCAATGGGTAAAATATATGGACCTTAATGCACCTCCAACTTACTAAAATCAACTCTTCTCATAATTCTTTACATGTTTTAATTATATTTTTCTTAATGAGATGAGTAAAAGTAAGATGTCATGTCTAGTGGTATAATGTGCATTGATTGCAGGTTTTGGGAGAAAATTGTGGCTAATTAGGTTGCAGGAACTCGAATAAGATAAGAAGGAGAGATTATAGGAGATAGGATCTCCCTCTTTAACTCCTCACTCACTCTAAGATCCCTCAATCAAATCACACCAGCTCAGAGTTGCTAGCAACTGATTCATGAAGATCTTTGGCAGCTAAGCTAGTGACAATCAAGAACCAATTAATCTCAATATTGGGAGCCAAGCCTCCCTAGATTTAAGGAAGTTGTTGGAAAATTCAGTTGTATAAATAAAGAGGCCTAGAGCCTTGTTGGGACAAGATCCCCTGCGGTCAATTTTGCAGAAAAAAGCCCAAGTTTTTGTTATGTAAAGTGTAAAGTCTCCACAAGTTGTGGTCGCAGAGCGCGTAGATAATAAGTGTCATAAAGGGAATTTCCCCTCTTTTATGTAAGTTGTGTCAGCTTGTATAGACTTACCCATGGTCTGTGGACCATGGGATTGTATAAAAAGGAGAGTCTTAGAGAGTCTAAGGGATAGTAATGAAGAGACCAATGAATGTAATGGGTTATTAGAGTTGAAGAGTGAAGAGTCTTAGAGTAGAAGAGAGGCTCTATAGCTGTGTGTGTAGAGGCCTAGAGTAGAGTCTGCAGCTGAGTGTGTGAACCCCTGCAGCTGAGTGTGCAGGGTAGCCTTGAGTCTGTAAGAAAATATGAAGTATCAATAAAGAGATTATTTTGGAAACATCTGTGTTTTGTCCATTTAATTTTGTTATGAATGAATGTGTTTATGTTATGAGGAATGATGGGTTTATGATTTAACACTCTATTGATGCATGATTTTGCATGGTTTACATTGTTATATGAACGCAAGTAATAATATATATTTATGAGAATAATATCTTAATGCATGGTAAAGTTATTAGACACTTAAGCCAATCTGGGTAAATATAGAATTAAGAGTGATTATAGAGGTGTGTAAGTTGTTGATTCTCCTGTTTAGGGTCCGTGAACGATAGTTGTCGACTTTCGCGAAGGTCTAGAGTCTGGTAAAAGGAAGCAATATCGAAAAAAAGGCCTTAAGGGCTTATCGATTTGCACGAAGGAAGTTTTAGGGCATAAAATGACATGACAATCATATCTGGGTGCGGAAACTTGGTTCTAGCACCCCCCCACACTGCTTCGGGTGAGACTTCAGTCTGCGCTCCATGGATTTATGCCAAAAGGGCCAATAATGTAGGGATTTGTTTGGAAAACTTAACTCTGAACTGGGTCATGACCCACTAAGCCAAAAAATGGTTCCATTGCCGGGACTAGGATCTTCATAAAGGGATGTGTGATGTCGCATCACTGGAATGTGACAAAGAAAGAAATTGACGATTGATTGGATAGGAAGATCCACGAATTCGTGGCACAAGAAAACAGAAATCCACGATTGACGAAAGAACAGTGGTTTGACATGTATCTGTATATAGAGATACATGAAATTTTCTTCTATTCCTTCCCGGTCGAGCTATAAGAGTGGATCTCTAAATTAGCAGATGACTAGGAAAGGTGGAGGCTTGACGATCCAATAGTGTGGACCCCAGAGTTGGTGCGAATATTGGAAGCCTCTGAAGATAAGACCACACGTGCTGTCGATCATTAGCTTGATTGTTTCATTGGAGGATTTGTGATAGAGTTCGTGGTCGATACCTTAGTTAGCTATAACGAAGTAGAGTGAAACTTCTTCAAGGGACCACGAGGTAAGTATTTGAGATCTTTGAATACTTGGATTAAAATGCTCTTGTGTGAAAAGTGGGTTATGCTATTACCTTGATGTTTGGAGCTACGCAAATTGGAAAGTTATTCAGGGATAGAAGGAGAACATGTCTTGAATATAGCCCGTTGATTGAGCTTCCTCTGAGTGATGATGAAGAAACAACACAGGCTTCACCACAGAGTGCTATCCAGCTAATAAGACAAGGGTTCCCGCGAATACCCCATCCACCCACACCACCTCCATCTTCACCTCCACTGCATACACCTTCACCCACACCTCCACCAACGTTCAATATGCCGAATACAATGAAGTTGCCCATTTTAAAGGGCTTGGGAAATGAGGACCCGAACTAGTTTTGGTTCATTAAAGGTTGTGTGGAAAGACCAGAACATTACAGACGAGCATATGAAGAAACCAACATTGGTTACTTATTTACAGGAACATGTGCTAACGTGGTACATTAAGTACTACACTGATAACATGACGGCTGCATTGGCATATATTCATCCTGCATTGAATAAGGAATTCAATAAACCCAAGTCTAAAGCGCAATTGATCGTGGGATTCGAAGAAATCATGATGAAGCTTCGTGAGACACCCTGGGAGATGGATCAGAGATTGAAGTGCAAGATCTGTGAAGCTAACATGAATCTTACGGATGGGCAACACCGTGATTGATTTGTGGCTTTGCTCTTTCCTCATCTAAGGGATGCTTTATCACAGTAGAAGATTGGGACCAAGGCGGAAGCCCTGGAGATTGCGATGAGATTGCATGAGACGCCAATTCAAGATGCCTCTTTAGGAGTTTAGCAGATTCACGTGGAGTTGTAGAACCTTTACCTAGAATTCCAAAGTTTGAAGAAGGATAGAGCAGCTCGGCCAAAGGTGCGTGAAGAAGTTTGGTGTTTGAAATGTAAGAGTCAAGGGAATGATAAAGATCATTGCCCTATCTTTGCAAATTATGTTGCAAGAGGACGGTTGATGCCTCTGAGGCTGGAAGCTCTAGCAGGACCAAGTACAGGGCTCGCACTGTGGTGTACTATCTGTCAAGTAGCTAGAAAACAAACGACAGATAATTGCTACTTGCTACAGTAATTTGTACAGACACTGTAACAACGCTTCTGCAACGTCTACAAATCATTGGGTTGCGATGAGTGTAATTGTTGTAGTTATGAGTTAATGTTGGAGAGAATGCCCGTGTATCGAATGTAGACAAAAACGCACCCTCCGGATCAAGGCCTTGGGGGAGCACAAGGAGAAAATTAGGGGCGCGGATGAGGACGAGGTGGAGGAGGGCCTGCGAGATGTTAGGGACAAGTTATTTGCTACAATTGTGGAGGGCTAGGACACTATGCACGAGAATAATTGACCCTGATGCACCTATCATATCAATACTATACTCAGTTTGACCACGCGATAGAAGAATGCCCTATATTAATAGCTAAGATGTGTGAAAATGGTACACAACCTCAACAACCTTCCTAGAACCTGCAGATGATGAGGGTTGAATCTCACGAAGAGGATCCTAATGTGAATATAGTGCTACGAAGTGGAATGATGACTGGTGAAGATAAGGGAAAGCAACTTGAAGAAAGTGAATGGGTCTGCAAAGCTCCAGAGAAGGAGCTTGGCTTTTATTTAGAGCACGTAAAAGAAACCTTCATGGAAGCAAAGAAAAGTTTCATTGAGGCTTCTACCTCAGGAAGTCAGGGTAAGCAGCCTGAAGAAATGGACCCATCCATGCTTACTACCTTTTTGGAGACCTGTATGAGGCTGCTACATGATAGCAAGGCCATAAAGTGATTACAAGAGTTGATCAATTAATGTGCTGGTAAAGAAAATGCTCCTGAGGGACTACACATGGTCAGGAAAATTGGTAAGCATAAGGCAAGAACAGGGCATGAGGTGAGGCTCACCATGCAAATAGGAGAGTATGAAATGGACCAAGTTATTCTGGAGCTTGAGTCAGATGCAAATGTTTTGGCCAAACAGAACTGGGAGATGTTGGCTTTAATGGGCCCTAACCCAGGTTCAGCGTTAGTCAACAAAACAAATCCCTACACTACTGGCCCTTTAGGCATTGGCCCACGAAGCGCGGACAAAAGTCTCACCCGAAGCAGTATGGGGGGATGCTGGAACCAAGTTTCCACACCTTGAGATGGTTGTGATGTCGGTTTACACTCCCTGATCTGGTCTTCACGCAGGTCAGTAAGACATAGGGCTTTAACGATCTGCCTTCTAGCCCTTTCCTTCGTACCTTCGCAAAGGTACACAATTGTACTTCGCGCAACCCTAACCAGTGGTTCAGGAACTTACGTGCCGCTATGAATATGTATTGTATAGGTTCCCAAGTTATTTTAAGTGGCTACCTTATTCAATCATTCCATTATACTTACCATCGCATAAACTGATATCCTTACTTATATTCAAATAACAGATATAATCACATACATTTGTGCATCAGGTAAACAACATAATATAAACCATATCAAGTATTAGGTAATTAAATGCATTAAACAGAGGTGAAAGACATAGTAATTGTAGAATACTCTTCTTTATTGATCTCTTGGTTCAGTGCAAACTCTATCCGCCCTGCGCACTCAACTGCAAGGGTCCGCGCACTCAGCTATGGACTTCCCCCTAGGCCTCTATGCACTCAACTGAAGAGCCTGTACCTATGCTAAGACTCGAGAACACTTCGAACCCTTTATAGACTCATCAATTACTTGCTTCTTCTTTTTTCCCTTTTTTCCTCAAAAGACTCCTATAATACCTATTTTTATACAATCCCATGGTCCGTGGACCATGGGTAGATCTTTACAGCCGACATTACATTTTACCAAATAAGGGAAGACAACCCTATGACTCTTGACACTTTCACGCTCTGTGAACAATGTGGAGACTTTACAACTTAATTACAAAATTGTCCCAAAACATGGGCTTTTAGCCCCAAAAATACTCTTGGGGAACCCGTTCCCAACGGGCCCCCAACAAAAACATGGTGACTTTCCCTTGAGTCACTTGACAGGTGCAGTGATCTTGGCACGAAGACCTCCCATCTCGACCTGTACAACAGCTACCTCGGCAGTGCACTGCGCGACTTCCTGCTTCAGTTCTTCAACCCTCTGCTCGGTTGCTGCTCCTGCGCTGTCAGCCTGAAGCTTCTGCTGAGTCTCCTATAGACTAACAAGCTTGCCTTCAATGGAGGTTGTTATCAAATAGGCCTCATCCACTCAGGGCTACAAGTGCGCCTTCAACACCGCCTCTTTATGTCAAGCTGCATCTACCTGTTCCTTTAGTGCTTTGGCCTCCTACAGCCTTGTGAGTCTCTGTGTGAGGGCGACCGTGTGCACGGTCCCATTTACCTCATTGCAGCACTGCTGTAGTTCTCTGGCCTTTGTCTCCGGCCTTTGTACAGTAGGATCTTCTTGTAGAGTGATCATCACTTTGAACGACTACTCGAACAGGCTTGTGCAGTCCGCTACTGCACTGTTGACTACTACTAATATCTCTGTGGCAGCACCTACACACTGCTCCTTTACTTCTAGCAGAGTATAAGGTTGGACCTTCAACTGTAACTCTGCAATCTAAAGGTGCAGCTCCAACTGAACCTTGGCCAACTTTGTGCGGGCATCGCACACTCCCATAGCAAGTTTGCAGACCTATTCATCGGCCCCCGCTTCTTCTGGAATGGCCAATTTGGGAACCATTCGACATGCGTCCCTCACAGCCTTAATCATGCATTGATTCATGTTAGTGAGTTCCATCATGTACGTGAGGGCGGTGTCTCACTGCACACCTAGCTGGTCAATTTTGGACTTCTACTCATTGATCACCTACAAAGCGCACTGCTTGCGGGGCCCTAAGTTCCATGATCACCCCATCTTGCAGCAGGTGAAGTGCTTCACTAGGAAGTGCTACCAAGTTCAACCCTATTCCCTTGAGGGTGCTGAAGCAGGTCTGTTAGCTTCATTCTCTGTTGTCAGTGCTCCATCCAGCAACACTATTGCCCTGGGGTCCTTCGCACGCAGCATCCTAGTGGCTTCTAAAGTCCCAATGGCGAGACTAGTGGACATCGCACCGGCTTGTGATGCAGGTATCTGTAGCTCACGCAGACCTGCTTGGATAGCCCCCAATGTTTGTTGTTACTTCTGTTCGAACTGCGATAAAACCCCCATGGTGGCATCCCGCACTGTATCACTAATGTCATACAAATCCCCCTCCGTCAGGGTGATTGTGTCTAACGATGTCTTACTGACCTTGGATTTCTTCTACAACCCTACATCTTCTTGCCCCCTTGGGCGCTTGATGCGGTACAAAGTATTTTGTGGGTTTGCTCCACCCTACTCCGGCTATTCGTCCACTTCTTCCTCTATCTTGGGTGAGGGGGACTTCTGACCTCCACGCTCTTCCCCTCCTTTCTATTATTATGCCTTCTTTGCAGAATCATGCACTTCCTGAGCTTTGTCATCAACCTCTTTCCTCTTTTTTTTGGCCAGCTGTGCCATTTTGAGCTTAGTATCCTCCTTTTTGTGCTGCACAACAGTCTTTCTCAATCTCGCTGCCAAAGTAGTGTGCCATTCTTCCGACCAGTGATCAAGAACTACGTTGATTGCATCATTGGTGGCCAAGTATGGAAAATCATGCCAGTTCTGCTCAGGGTCGTTACACGCCCTGATCAACACATGATGAAAATCCGCCTTAAACTCCACATACCCCTAGAGTTTGTCAAAAACAGTTTGTGATAACCGCGGCTTGCAGTTGATGGCCATGTGCACATTCATTTCCATCAAGAACCAAAAGATATTGCTATCTTTGATGCGCTGGGGATCCTTGGTTGCCCATAATGACATGTACTTCGCCACCTTTGGAAGGTCTGGAGTGACCGTGGGGAACTGACTATCATGGAAGTTCGTGAGGAAATCACCGCAAAGGTATCTTGCCCAATCTGAACCCTTTCCATGCATTGGGCTGCTAGGGCTATGAAGGGAGCTGGCACTTCATCTACACGACACTTCTGCATAGATTTTCTTTTCAGTATCTGTGTGGCCACCTTGAGCGTAGGGTCACAGATACTTGAGATGGCATAGCCTCATGACTTCTTCGTGAGCTTGAATTTCTCCTTCATGGCCTCTGTGAGGGTATGCTCGCCACCTTTTCCACCAAACATCATGGTTGGATTCATCCCTATATAAGGCAGTTGCATGATCCTATGGATCAGCATATCCGTGATGGGTATCGACTCCTCTAGCCACAAACACTGATCATGCACCAAGAACAACAGCTCCTTGATGACTACCAATGTTATGGGTGTGTGATGATAGTGCAACACCCATAGCAGGTTGAGAAGACCTACCTTGTCTACACCCTTGAGCAACTTTCGTGCTCCAACGTAGTCACCCCAATGGTAGCATGGACACCGTGGTGCATTAGCCAGTTCATCCCCAAGTGAGGGAACTTCTTAGTGTCAGCTATGTCCCAATCCTCCTGCTTCAATAGCAGAACCCACCCCAAGCGTGGTCCTTCAAAGACAATTTCGTCCAATAGCAGAGGTGTGTGCAGGTTGGCCTTGGTTTCGTTAATGTCCTTTGGCACCTTGTTCTTGCCTTTGCACAGAGGGATGTATTCCAGCAATCTAGTGATAGGGTCAAACCCCTCAACTTCAATGTCCTCCACTTCTACACCAACATCCTCATCATCCATTGGGATGTGTTTGATATCTTCCTCCTCGGGTTCAAGTTTGATAGTCTTTCCCTTCTCTTGTGCAGTGGGTTTGTTCTTTTGTTGGTTCCTAGGCAATACGTGCACTGACGTCGCAACCTGCTTTCCTTTATTGTACTTCACACTCTCTTTGGTAGGGGTAGGCTTTGGTTTAGGCATCCATGGTGACTTGGGGACTTTAGCGGGAACCTCTGCAACCTCCAGAGCAGGTCCCTCTGCCTCCATAACAACTTTTGGTATAGCCCCCTTAACTATCGCTACTTCGGTGTCCATATCTTCTGAGCTTAAGATAATGTTATTGATGAGATTGCAGTCGAACTCTGGGAATTGATCGAATGGTGTCCAATTAAGCAACTCTTCAAAGAAAGCATGGCTCATGCATGTTTGAGAGCTCAACAACTCAATGCTAAAAATTCCAAGTGTTTTTCATTGGGCAGACACATGTAAATTATAGGCCATTTTGAATTCAAATCTGACCGCTCCCCCCAAAATCGATTCATTAATGCTGGATTGGCAGAATATTTTCAAGGATATTACCCATAAATGTTGTCTTAAACGCCGCCCCTTTCTCCATTTGGCCATTTTTTCGTCGTCAAATCATGAACAGTGACTTTAACAGTCACTTTCCGGCTAACCTGCGTGACTTTTCTCTGGGTATCGCAGTTCTCTCCGCGTTGTTGCGAATCCTGTGACATCCCCTCACTCTGAGCAGTTCCCTTATCATGCAATTCCCCCACTTGGGTAGTGTAGTTTATAGTCCCGCACCTCCTTTCAGCTGCTTGGAGGGCTAAGACTGTGCTACCATAATATAGTCATCTTACTAATCACAAGTGTATGGCTTCAATCGGTTGTCATTCACCTTTCTTGGGAAGGGATTTCCATTCAATATGACCAACTGAACTACTCCACCATCAGTGATCTCCTTGATAATATAGGGCCCCAGCAAGTGCATCCTAAATTTCCCTGGAAATTTATCAAACTTGCTTTCATTTAACAAAACCAGATCGTTTACCTTAAAGGTGCACAGTTTAATGTGCTGATAATGCCATGCCCTTTCGTGCTCCTTTTGTACTTAATGGTGGAATCCAACTAGAAATATTTCTTCCTCAATCTCGATAAGCTGCACGAGCCTTTCTTCCAAGACTACGTGATTTTTCATCCCCGTGAATGCTGCTATGCATAGACTAGGCACAATTTATTCCCTCGGCATCACTGCTTCAACACCATATACAATCCTAAAAGGTGTTTGTCCGATCAACTTTTTGCATGTTGTTCGATAGGCCCATAGCACTTCGGGTACATGCAAATCCCAATCATTCCGTTGAGCATTGCAAAACATGGCCAACGCGCTTTCCAGTATCTTGTTTAATGCTTCCACCATCTCGTTAGCCTGTGGGTGATAAGGTGTACTCTTCTGGTGATAGACCTGAAATTCCTCCATCAATGCACTGATCATTTCATTCAGAAAGTGTGTACCACGATCACTCATCAATATCTTTGGACACCCAGATCGCGTCAGTACATACTCAAAGAGAAACTTTGCAGCAGTTGTGTGTGTGTAGCCCTTCACAGGCTGTGCCTCCACCCATCGAGTCAAATACTCAGTCGCGGTGATAATGTACCTTGCACCTTTCTTCTTGCCTTGGGACTGAATTGGCCCCACAAAACTTATTACCCATTTTTCGAATGGTTGTAACATCACCTGTGGGTTCAAAGGCATCTCATCTCTCCACGATGGCCTACCAGTCCTTTGACACACATCATATGCCCTACATTATGCTTTTGAATCCATATGGAGGGTTGGCCACCACAACCCTTCGCGTAGAATCTTTTGCGCAGTTGCCCTGCCTCCATAATGTCCTCCCATGGCACCTCCATGAGCTTCTGCAAGGATGCTGCTTCTCTCAAACTCTGGTACATAACGTTGCAATATTTCATCAGATCCCATTTTGTACAAATGTCCATCAATGACAGAAAAATCTACCGCACACACTACTAACTCCTTTTTCTGCTAACTGCTATAGTCATCTGGGGAAATTCCCATCGTCAGGAAGTGTATGATGTCTTCAAATTCACCATCCACGACGCACACTGCAAAGAGCTGTGTGTCAGGCAATCCTTCATCCAAATTGGTGGGCTCTTCTCCCGTTTCGATGCGTGACAGATGATCTGGTCCTGCGTTTAACTGTCCAGGCTTCACAATAACTTCAAAATCATATTCCTAGAACAATAACAACCATATGGAGATTCTCGCCCCCCAACATAGGCTTATTGACTAGGTATTTCAAAGCAGAATGATCTGTATACATCTTAAAATGTCCACCCAAAAGATAGTGTCTAAACTTCTGGAGCGTGTATACCATGGCAAGCCCTTCACACTCGGTGGTGGAATAGCTCTTCTCAGCCTTGGATAATTTTTTTCTTGCAAATGCTATAGGGTGGTCCAATTCTCCTTCACCATCTTGTGTTAGTATAGCTCCTAGCGTGATACACAATGCATCTACGTTTACATGAAACTCCTTTGTCCAATCCGTGAAGACTAGAATCGACGCAGTCACCATGTTCTCTTTCAACACATCCATGTTTTTCTGGCATTCCTCATTCCAACAGAATGAGACATCCTTTTCCAGCAATTTTTCCATAGGCGCAGGGATCTGGGCATAGCTCTTGATAAATTTTCTATAGTACCCAGTATGTCCCAACGTTGCGCACAGCTATTTCACACTCCTTGGTGGCTCCAAATTGATTATCACTGTGATCTTTGCCAGGTCTACCATCAATCCTTGTCTGCATACCATATGACCCAGCATAATCCCAAAAGGGATGCAAAACAAACATTTCTTCAGGTTGAGCGTGATTTGGTATCTCCAACAAGTATCTAACATCAAGCACAGACTTGCCACATGGTGTTTTACCAACCCAAACACATTCCAGTCGTCAAAGTACACCTCTAAAAAATTATGAATGAAGTCTTTGAATGTAGCAATGACGACGCACAAAAAAATTGTTGGTACATTTCTTAATCTGAGAGGCATTACAATATACTGGAAACATCCCCATTCAGTCATGAAGGTCATCTTGCTCCTATATTCAAGTGCAATTTTGATCTGATGGTACCTAGAGAACCCATTAGTGAAGGAGTATGCTTCCTGGCCACCTACATTATCCAATACCTCATCAGTGAACGAAGTCGGGAAGGGATCATGCATGCAAGAATCATTCATCTTCCTGAGATCTACACATATTTTGATTTCATACTTCTGCTCCTTTTCCTGTACCACCATTGGGCTTACCCAATCAGATTCCTCTATGGGCTCAACGATGCTTGTTGTGAGAATCTTATCTAGCTCTAAGAGGACCTTCTCCTTATACTTCGGATTGAGACGTTAGGGCCTTTCCTTGACTAGCTTTGCATTGGGTTTCAACGTAATCTTCGTAATGTCCAGGTCTCCTATTATCCCTTTTAACTCCGTAAACTTGGTATGGAACAAATCCTGGTATTTGCGGATAAATTCAACGACCTTATCTACCATCGCGTCATCCCAGTAATCTCCAATCTTTGCGAATTTGGACTTTGCCTTTGTGCCAATATTTATTTTTTTAGTTTTCAGCAGCATGGTTATGTCAAGATTCTCGATTTGTAGCCCTTCTACCTCGAGGTGACCCTTCGTTTTAGGAATATTAATTTTTCGAGGATCCTCATCTTCTTCTTTGACAGTCACATTGTAGCATTCAAGCGCATGGCTCAGCTGAGTATTCCAATTAGACTGAATCAGATCCAAAGGATCTTGCAGTGTCCTAAAGATCAATACTTTAACTTCTTGTAGCGCTTCGTCAATAAAATCAAACCCATCTTCAAAGCTGAACGCCAGTGTGAACCCTTCGTGTAGAATATCCCATTCCTCTGTGCCATGATGGAGCTCTATCTCCAAGTACCAGTTCATTGGAATAACATCTAGGGTGTGACGGAACAGGTGCACCCATTCAGGTTGAGGCTCTGCTCCATAGGCCTTAGTCCATTTGGCTAGGTGATTAAGCGGATCATTCTTACCATCGTATTTGTCTGTTACTCATAACTTCAACTTCCCAAAGTGTATTCTCATCATCCTCCTATATTCGCGCCAACCCTCAAAGCTATCCTTGTGCGTACCCCATCATCTTGAGGTCATAGCGTGCAACGCCAAGTCCAAAGACTAAAAGCGTTGCTCCTCTGGTACTTCCCTCTCGAATGCATCCAGAAACACATCCACATCATTAAAACCATCATAAGTGGGCAGATTTCTTACCTCTGATGACACACAGCACAAAGACCAGGTCATCATGTTATAGATCAATGTGGTTACTTCATGTCACTAATTATGCCGGCAATCTAGTTCTTCATTCGAGTGGGAGGTTCATCAACTCATGAAATCCCACGAGATTCATCCATTGACTGTTGAATTTATCCAGTCTTCTCCTCATGCTGTAATCTTATATAAATAGTCCAAATCATCATCGATTTCATAGTCACGGACTGGTTTAGTATACTGCGATCCTTCTGCAGGATCCATGGGTACTACTACGTGAAGTGATTTCTTTTCAAATATCATCTTTCACTTCTTTAGGTTGGTTACCCTGTTCATTTCAGTGGCTGAATCGATCCCAAGGAGCGCAGGGTAGGCGTTTATGTCATCTACAATTTCTATTACTTCGAAATATGCTAGTGCACTCATGGCTTCAATATCTACGGTCACCCCTTGCAACCATCCCATAGGGATGATATTTTGTTGATTTTCCATCCTTAATTGAATTAGAGACTGTTGTAGCGTAGGTCTATCCATCCACTCCCATGTCTGCTTTGGGAAAATGTTCGCATTTGACCCCAGATCCAGGATAAATTTTTCATTTCATATTCTTCTATCAGCATGGTGAGTCTCATCTCACGTCCCGTCCTTGTCTTATGCTTACCAATATTTTGGACTACGCACGCTTCACCAAGAGAATTTCCAAAACATCTATTTATAAGTTCTTGTAATCCCTTCACCACCTTGTGATCGCGCAACATCTTCATGCAGGTTTCTAAGAAGCTTGTAAGCATAGAAGGATCCATCCCGTCAGCAGGTTTGTCTCGAAATTCTGAGGCAGAGGCCTCAACGAAGCTCTTCTTTGCTTCCATGAATGTTTCATGCGCGCACTCCAAATCAAATTTAGCCTCCTTCTCGGGAGCTTTACGAACCCACGTGATGTCTTCAGGTTGCTTCCCTTTATCATCACCTATTGCAATTCCATTGCTTGGCACTATATTCACATTCAGATCTTCTTCGCGAGGCTGCTGGAACCAAGTTTCTACACCTTGAGATGGTTGTGATGGTTTACATTCCCTGATCCCTCTTCGTGCAGGTTGGTAAGCCTTAGGGATTTAACGATCTACCTTCTAGCCCTTTCCTCAGTACCTTCACAAAGGTACACAATTGTGCTTCGCGCAACCCTAACTAGTGGTTCAAGCACTTACGCACCGCTATGACTACGTATTGTCTAGGTTCCCAAGTTATTTTAAGTGGCAACCTTATTAAGTCATTCCATTATAGTTACCATCACGTAGACTGCTATCCTTACTTATATTAAAATAACATATCTAATCGCATACATTTGCGTATCAGGTAAACAACATAATATAAATCAGATCACACATAAGGTAATTAAATGAATTAAACAGAGATGAAAGACACAATAATTGTAGAATACTCTTCTTTATTGATCTCTTGGTTCAGTACAGACTCTATCCGCCCCGTGCATTCAGGTGTAGGGGTCCGCGCACTCAGCTGCAAAGCCTCTACCTATGCTAAGACTCGAGAACACTTAGAACCCTTTACAGACTCGTCAATGACTTGCTTCTTTTTTCCCCTTTTTTCCTCAAAAGACTCCTCTAATACCTATTTTTATACAATCCCATGGTTCGCGGACCATGGGTAGATCTTTACATCTGACATTACAGTTTACCAAATAAGCGCAGACAACCCTATGAATCTTGACACTTTCGCACTCCGTGACCACAAGGAGACTTTACAACTTAATTACAAAATTGCCCCAAAACATGGGCTTTTAGCCCCAAAACTATTCTTGGGGGAACCCGTTCCCAATAGGCTGCCAACACAAACATGGTGACTTGCCCTCGAGTCACTCGAAAGGTGTGGATATCTTGGCACGAAGACCTCCCAGCTTGACCTGTACGATGACGACCTCGGCGGTGCACTGCGGAGTAGCCTGCTTCAGTTCTTCAACCCTCTGCTCAGTTGTTGGTCCTATGCTATCAGCCTGAAGCTTTTGCTGAGTCTCTTGTAGACTAGCAAGTTTGCCTTCAATGGAGGCCATTATCAAATAGGCCTGATCCACCCAAGGCTGTAAGCACACTTTCAGCACCGCCTCTTTATGTCGAGTTGCATCTACATGTTCCTTTAGTGCTTTGGCCTCCTGCAACCTCGCGAGTCTCTCTGTGAGGGAGACCATGTGTGCGGTCCCATTTACCTCATCATATTGCTATTGTAGTTCTTTGGCCTCTATCTCCAGCCTCTGTACGCTAGGATCTTCTTGTAGAGTGGTCAACACTTCAAATGACTGCTCCAACAGGCTTATGCAGTCCGCTACTGCACTATCGACTACTGCTAGTGCCTCTGTGGCAGTGGTCGTGCGCTGCTCCTTTACTTCTGGCAGAATCGAAGGCTGGGCCTTCAACTATGACTCTGCAATCTAAAGGTTCAGTTCCAGCTAAACCTTGGCCAACTCTGTGTGGGCGTCACGCACTCCAGTAGCAAGTTTGCAGACCTGTTCATCGGCTTCCACTTCCTCTGGAATGGCCAATTCGGGAACCATTCGGCATGCATCCCTCACAACCTTAATCATGCGCTGATTCATGTTAGTGAGTTGCATCATGGACGTGAGGGTGGTGTCTCGCTACACACCTAGCTGGTTAATGTTGGACTTCTACGCGTTGATCGCCTACAAAGTGTGCTGCTCGCGGGCCCTCAGTTCCATGTTCACCCCATATTTCAGCACATGCAGCGCTTCGCTGGGAAGCACTGCCAAGTTTAGCCCTACTCCCTTGAGGGCGTTGATAGCAGGTCTGTCATCTTCATTATCTATTGTCATTGCTCCATCCGGCAGCCCTATCACCGGGGGGTCCTTCGCGCGCAGCATCTCGGTGGCTTCTGAAGTCCCAATGGTGAGACTATTTGACACCGTGTCAGCCTATGATGCAGGGATATGCAGCTCGCATATATCTGCTTGGATAGCCCCCAATGTGTTCTATTGCTGTTGTTCAAATTGTTGTAAAACCTCCGCGATGGCATCCTGCACTTTATCGCCAACGTCGTATAGATCCCCCTCCATCAGGGTGATTGGGTCTAGCGACATCTTACTGGCCTTGGATTTCTTCCACAGCCCTATTGCTTCTTGCCCCCTTGGGTGCTTGATGTGGTACGCAGTCTTATATGGGTCCGCTCCACCCTGCTCCGACTGTCTCTCTGCTTCTTCCTCTGTCTCGAGCGAGGGTGACTTCTGACCTTTGTGCTCTTCCCCTCCTGTCTGTTGTTCCACCTACTTCAAGGCATCGTGCATTACCTGAGCTTTGTCATAAACCTCTTTCCTTGGCTTCTCGGCCAACTACATCATTTTGAGCTTAGCATCCTCCTTTTTGCACTGCGCGACGGTCTTGCTTGATCCCACCGCCGAGGTAGTGCACCATTATTTTGGCCAATGATCAAGAACTATGTTGATTGTGTCATTGGTGGCCAATTATGGCAAATCATGCCACTTCTACTCAGGGTCCTTTCATGCCCTAATCAACACATGATGAAAATTCACCTTAAACTCCACGTACCCCTGGAGTTTGTCAAAAACAGTGGGTGAAAAGTGTGGCTTGCGGTTGATGGCCATGTGCACATTCATTTTCATCAAGAAACAAAAGATCTTGCTATATTTGATGCACTAGGGATCCTTGGTTGCCCATAGTGACGCGTACTTCACCGCCTCTAGCAAGTCATGTGTGATCATGGGGAACTAACTATCTTTGTGCAACTCCCAAGCTACCAATACAATGGATAGTAATAACCACACATAGTGGAAGGTCTTGCTGAGCTCCTACACCTTATGAAAGTTCATGAGGAACTCACCATAGAGGTAACTCGCCCAATTGAAATGAACCCCTTCTGTGCATTGGGCTGCTAGGGCTATGACGGGAGCCGACACTTCATCTGTGCAACACTTCCGCATAACGTTTTTAGCCAGTATCTGTGTGGCCACCTAGACCGCAGGGTCATAGATACTTGAGATGGCATAGCCTCATGACTTCTTTGTGAGCTTGAATTTCTCCTTCAACGCCTCTGCGAGGGCTTCCTCACCACCTTTTCCACCAAACATCATGGCCGGATTCTCCCCTGTATGAGGCAGTCATGTGATCCTATGGATCAGCATGTCCATGATGGTTATCGGCTCCTCCAGCCACAAACACCTATCATGCACCAAGAGCAACAACTGCTTGACGACTACCAATGTTATGGGTGTGCGATGATAGTGTGGTACCCATAGCAGGTTGAGAAGACCTGCCTTGTCTACACCCTTGAGCAACTTCTGCAACACGAATGCGATCACCCGAGTGGTAGCATGGAAAACGTGGTGCATTAGTCGGTCCGTCACCATGTGAGGGAACTTCTCAGTGTCAGCTAAGTCCCAGTCCTCCTACTTAAATAGTGGAACCCACCCTAAGCGCGGTCCTTCAAAGACAATTTCATCAGATAGCAGAGGTGTGTGCAGGTTGACCTTGGTTTCATCAATTTCCTTTGGCACCTTGGTCTTGCCTTTGTGTGGAGGGACATATTCCGACAATCTAGTGATAGGGTCAGACCCCTCAACTTAAATGTCCTCCACTGCTACCCCAACATCGTCATCATCCATTGGGATGTCCTCGATATCTTCCTCCTCTGGTTCAAGTTTGATAGGCTTGCCCTTCTCTTGTGCAGTGGATTTGTTCTTCTGCGGGTTCCTAGGTGATACGTGCACTGACATCGCAACCTGCTTGCTTTTCTTGTCCTTCACACTCTCTTTGGTAGGGGTAGGCTTTGGTCTAGGCATCTGCGGCGACTTAGGGAATTTAGCGGGAACCTCTGCAACCTCTAGAGTAGGTACCTCTACCTCCATAAAAACTTATGGTACAACCCCCTCGATTGTCACTGCTTTGGTGTCCATAGCTTCTGAGATTAAGGGAATGTTATGGATGAGATTGTTGTCGAACTTTGGGAATTGATTGAATGGTGGCCAATTAAGAAACTCCGCAAAGAAAGCATGACTCATGCATGTCTGAGAGCTCAACAACTCAATGTTAAAAATGCCAAGTGCTTTTTGTTGGGAAGACAAATGTAATTTATAGGCCATTTTGAATTCAAATCCAACCATTCCCCCCAAAATCGGTTCATTAATGTTGGATTGGCGACATATTTTCAAGGATCTTACCCATAAATTTCATCTTAAATGCTACCCCCTGCTCCATTTGGCCATTTTTTCGTCGTGAAATCATGAATAGTGACCTTAACGGTCATTTTTTGGGTGACTTGTGTGTTTTTTCTCTAGGTAGTGCAGTTCTCTCCACATTGTTGTGAACCCTTTGACATCCCCTCACTTCGCGCAGTTCCCTTATCATGCAGTTCCCCCACCCGGGTAGTGTAGTTTATAGTCCTGTGCCTCCTTTCAGCTGTCTGGAGTGCTAAGACTGTGCTACCATTATATAGTCATCTGGCCGGATCACAGGTGTATGGCTTCAATCAGCTGCCATTCACCTTTGCTGTGAAGGGATGTCCATTCAATTTGACCAACTGAACTGCTCCACCATCGATGATCTCCTTGATGACATAGGGCCCCAGCCAATGTATCCTAAATTTTCCTAGAAATTTATCAAACTTGCTACCATATAACAAAACCAGATCATTTACCTTAAAGGTGCACAGTTTAATTTGCCAATCATGCCATGCACTTTCGCGCTCCTTTTGTACTTGTTGGTGGAATCCAGCCAGGCACCTTTCTTGCTCAAGCTCGGTAAGTTGTGCGAGCCTCTCTTCCAAGGCTCTGTGATCTGTCATCCCTATGAATTCCGCTATGCATAGACTAGGCATAATGTAATCCATCAGCATCATTGCTTCAACACCATATACAAGCCTAAAAGGTGTTTGTTCGGTCAACTTTTTGCACATTGTTCGATAGGCCCATAGAACTGCAGGTACAAGCTGA
Source organism: Pinus taeda (assembly GCA_000404065.3). NCBI lineage: Eukaryota > Viridiplantae > Streptophyta > Pinopsida > Pinales > Pinaceae > Pinus > Pinus taeda. The sequence goes on from APFE030365374.1 coordinate 55,318, forward strand.
TTCCAATCATTCCGTTGAGCATTGCAAACCTTGGTTAGCGCGCTTTCCAGTATCTTGTTGAATGCTTCCACCGTCCCATTAGCCTGTGGATGATAAGGAGTACTCTTCTGGTGATAGACTTGAAATTCCTCTGTCAGTGCACTGATCGTTTCGTTCAAAAAGTGTGTACCGTGATCACTCATCAATATCTTTGGACACCCAAATCACGTCAGTACATACTCAAAGAGAAACTTTGTAGCGGTCATGCCTATGTAGTCCTTCATAGACTGTGCTTCTTCCCATCGAGTCAAATACTCAGTCACTGTGATAATGTATTGCGCACCTGTCTTCTTGCCTTGGGGATGAATTGGCCCCATAAAATCTATTGCCCATTTTTCAAAAGGTTGTAAAGTCACTTGTAGGTTCAAAGGCAGCTCATCTCTTCACGATGGCCTGTCAGTCCTTTGACACACATCACATGCCCTAAAGTATGCTTTTGAATCCTTACGGAGTGTTTCTCACCATAACCTGGTTTCCCTACCTGTGTAACGTCCTCCCGCGACACCCCCATGAGCTTCTGTGAGGATGCTGCTTCTCTCGAACTTTGGTACATAACATCGCAATACTTTATCAGATCCCATTTTGTACAGATGTCCAACAAGGACAAAAAAATATGTCGCATGCACTACTAACTCCTTTTTCTATTGATTGTTATAGCCATCTAAGGCAGTTCCCATTGCCAAGAAGTGTATGATGTCTTCAAAGTGACCATCTCTGATGCACACTACAAAGAGCTGCGCGCTAGGCACTACTTCCTCCAAATTGGTGGTCTCTTCTACCGTTTCGATGTGCGACAGATTATCTAGTCCCACATTTAACATTCCAAGCTTCACAATAACTTCAAAATCATATTCCTGGAATAATAACAACCATCTACAAAATTTCCCCCTGAACACAGGCTTATTGACAAGGTATTTCAATGCAGAATGATCTGTATACATCTTAAAATCTCCACCCAGCAGATAGTGTCTAAACATCTAGAGCGCGTATACCATGGCTAGCCCTTCACGCTTGGTGGTGGAATACGTCTTCTCAGCCTTGGATAACTTTCTACTCGTGAATGCTATAGGGTGGTCCAATTCTCCTTCGCCATCCTATGTTAGTACAGCACGTGGCACGATACACGATGCATCTACATGTACATGAAAATCCTTTGTCTAATCTGAGAATACTAGAATCAGCGTAGTGACCATTTTCTCTTTCAGCACATCCAATATTTTCTAACATTCCTCATTCCAACAGAACAGAACATCTGTTTTCAATAATTTCTCCATAGGCACAGTGATCTGGACATAGCTCTTGATAAATTTTCTATAGTACCCAATATGTCCCAACGTTGTGCGCAACTGTTTCACACTCCTTGGTGCCTCCAAATTGATTATCACTACGATCTTCATAGGGTCCACCATCCATCCTTGTCTACATACCACATGACCCAACAAAATCCAAAAAGGGATGCAAAACAAACATTTATTTAGGTTGAGCGTGATTTCGTACCTCCAATAGGTATCTAACATCAAGCGCAGACTTGCCACATGGCGCTTTACCAACCTAAACACAGTCCAGTCGTCAAAGTATACCTCCAAAAACTTATGAATGAAGTCTTTGAATGCAGCAATGATGACGCACAAAAAAATTGCAAGCACATTTTTTAATCCGAAAGGCATTACAGTATACTCGAAACATCCCCATTCAGTTGCGAAGGTCATCTTTCTCCTATCTTCAGGTGCGATTTTCATCTGATGGTACCCAGAGAACCCATCGGTGAAGGAGTATGCTTCCTAGCCACCTACATTATCCAGTACCTTATTAGTGAACAGATTCGGGAAGGGATCATGCATGTAAGCATCATTCATCTTCCTGATATCTATGCATATTCTGATTTCATCCTTTTGCTTCTTTTCCTATACCACCATTGGGCTTACCCAATCATATTCCTCTACGGGCTTAATGATGCCTACTGTGAGCATCTTATCTATCTCTAAGCATACCTTCTCCTTATACTTCGGATTGAGACGGTAGGGCCTTTTTTTGACCGTCTTCACATCAAGTTTCAACGTAATCTTCATAACGCCAAGATCACCATGCTGTTGAAAACGAGATAAGTGAACATTGGAACAAAGGCAGAGCCAATGTTTGTGAAGATAGGGGACTACTAGGATGATGCTACAGTAGATAAGGTCATTGAGTTTCTCTACGAATACCAGGATTTGTTCCCTACAAAGTTTTCAGAACTGAAGGGGATAATAGGCGATTTAGGAGTGATGAAGATAACATTGAAACCAGACGTGAAGCCTGTGAAGTAGAGGCGATATTGCCTTAATCCTAAGTACAAGGAAAATGTCTGCTTGGAGTTGGATAAAATGTTGGCAGTGGGTATTATTAAACCATTGGAGGAGTCTAATTGGGTAAGTCCTATGGTCATTCAGGAAAAGAAGAAAAAGGATGAAATAAGGATATGTGTAGATCTCAGGAAGCTGAATGATGCTTGCGTACATGACCCTTTACAACTCCATTCACCGATGAAGTGTTGGATAATGTAGGAGGATAGGAAGCATATTCATTCACTGATGGGTTCTTAGGGTACCATCAGATCAAGATCATGCTAGAAGATAGGAGTAAGACGACCTTCGCGACTGATTGGGGATGCGTTTAGTATACTATAATGCCTTTTGGACTAAAGAATGTGTCAACGATATTTTCATGCGTAGTCATTGCAGCGTTCAAAGAGTTTATTCATAAGCATTTGGAGGTATAATTTGATGATTAGACGTTGATTGGACTGGTCAAATGCCATGTAGCTAGTTTGTGCTTGATGTTAGATACGTGTCGGAGGTATTATATCACGCTAAACATGAAGAAGTGTTTATTTTGCGTCCCTTTTGGAATATTTTTGGGTCATGTAGTGTGCAGAAAAAGATTAATGGTGGACCTAGCTAAGATCGCAGTTATAATCAATTTTTGTTAGAAAATTATATATTACAGAGAAATGGAACACATAAAATATATTGCAGAAATATAAACACAAAAAAAAACATAAAACGAGAGAGACATAGATATATGTGGTTCACCCAATTTGGGCTATGCCCACAAAGAAATAGCCAGTCCTTCCTTTTATGTTATCCAACAAACAGAAGAGATACAACCTACATCAGATCCACTGTAATTCCCTCTTCACTCTCACACAATCTCATCTCTCTTTCTCTGTCAGAATATAGATCTACACAGATGCAATACAATTCCCTCATATATAGTGAGGGGTTTCCTTCTAAGGAAAAATAAACCTAAATTAAACATAAATTCTACCATCAGATCTTCGCCTAATGAACGACCCATATTGGCTACGAAATTACAACATTTTACAATCGGGGCACTGCCCTTGATCCCTCGCCAGGGCGGGGCTCCAAATAATCGTCATCACCCCCCCCCCTAGACCCCCCTGGTAGTGCACATTTTACGGGCGGAGTTGCTGCCACATTACGAACTAGGGTCCAATGCGGAAATACCTCTAAATAAATAAGATAATCAGGCTCCACACCCAACAATTTGGAGGCACCTAGAAGTGTTAAACAGTTGCGTGCAAACACTGGGTCATACTGGTTATTATCAAAAGTTCATCAAGAGTTATGATCAGATTACCACGCTAATGAAAAATATATTGAAGCACGGCGGATTCATTCAATGGACCTCTAACATAGCACGTGAATTCATGGAATACTAAACAATACCCTTAATTTAACTACATATTGGAAAATGCCTCTTAAAATCACATTATATAACCCCCTACCAATACAAACCTAATCATCTTCCCAATTTAAAAAACCCTTAGTTTCACTAGATATTGTAGGTTTCCATTTTTTCATTAGAAATTTTTTTCTCCTTTTATATTTTCAGTAACTTTGAGCTCCACTTTTAAACTCACCAATATTAAAATTCGTTACCCCCTTTTATATGCTCGATATATTGTCTCATTTTTCCCTCAATACATATCCCCCAATAAGAACCCAAGTGGTATGGTATTGATCTCTTAGTGGAGCCCCCATGTGTTGAAGAAGGACACTACATTCTATTGGAATGAGGAATGTTAGTGAAGCCTGGATGTGTTAAAAGAATAAATGGTCACTGCATTGATCCTAGTCTTCCTGGATTGGAAGAAGGAATTTCACGTGCATGTGGATGCGTCATGTATCATGTTGGGAGCAGTACTGACACAGGTCGGTGAAGGAGACCTCGATCACCCAATAACATTTGTGTGTAGGAAGTTGTCTAAGGCTAAAAATAACTAATCAACGATGAAGCATCAAGGGTTGTCTATGGTGTACATGCTCCAAAAGTTCAAGAATTTCTTTCTAGGCGGACACATTAATATGTACACAGACCATTATGCATTAAAGTACCTGGTCAACAAGCCTGTGTTGGGGGGGGGGGGGGGGG